>JAWNON010000186.1:8880000-9045000 GCA_035045945.1 Drosophila anceps | reverse complement strand
ATTTGGTTTGAGTACGAAGTGCTTGACTAGCGGATACCCTGATGGCTGCGCATAGCTGCTATCCCAATCGTTCTGCGCTTCTTTCATAGCATATATAGCAAACATTTGGAGCAGAGGCTCGTTGTTAACCTCGTCTTATAAAGTGCTAAGATTTTCCCAATGTGACCACTAAAGGCGTGGAAGAGCAGGAACAGCTAACAGCTTCAACGCCTTCAACTATTAAATTATCAACAAAAAAATATATATACATATATGTACATGCATATATGTATCTATCTGGCAAGCATTTGAAGCTAGAGCTTCAGTATTTACCGTTGACGCTCGCTGGAGATTTCAACTGAACGAGTATTAGGTAGTCGATGGCGCCCGACATTCTTATTGGCTTTACATATTTATAAAGAAATGAGCCTCAAAATCGCTTTGATAATTTCTTTCAACTTTAAAGCTCTTTTCTCCGTGCTTAACTTTCACAGTTGTTGCTAATATTATATTTGTTGATGTTGTTTTTGTTGCTGTTGTTGTTTCTGTTGCTGTTGCTGTTGCTGTTGCCGTTTCTTAAGCTGCGTTTCTCTACATTCCTTCTGCGCTTGGCTAAAGAGGCAGGTGCAGCCGGGGGTTTTCCCATAATTCCACATTTCGTGATTGCAAAAAATTTTCACCCATGTCTTTTTTTTTTTGCTTTTGCTCTTTTATTATTTATAAAGTTTTCTTTGTTTAATTTTTTACTATTTCTTTTTTTTTGTATTTTTGGCTTGCATAAAAAATGAAATTTACAAAAACGTTTCATTAATTTTGTCTACTTCCACTGTTGCCGTAGCGTTTCTTTTTATTTCTTTACTATTTATTTCTTATTTTTTTTAAACATTTTTTTGTCTGCTTGGCGGCCACGCCCCCTTGCTGCCTTTCATTTGGCTGGCGCAAGAAGAAAAAAAATTAAAAAAAATTTGCGAATGGCTCACGTAATAAATTCCATAAATTGCGTTTTACTTTGACACACATAACGACGTTGTTGTTGTTGCTGTTGTTGTTGCTGTAGCTGTCAGTTTTTTTGTGGCATTTAGTTCACAGTTAGTTGACGCTCACTGTGAACGCTGCTGTTGCTGTTTTCACTTGAGTTTCATGTTCAGTTTGAAGTGTGTGTGTGTGTGTGTTGTTTTTCGCAGTCTCTGTTTTTATCTGCACATTTGTTGTTATTATTGTTGATTTTGCCCGCTTTCGCTGTACGCAACAAACAACAAAACAACAATAACAAGGGCAATGACAACAATAACAGCTGCCAAATTGCTAGCCAATTGACAACATCTATTCGTGACAGTCACCAAATGCCATCACCATCATCATCATCATCATTAACATCATCGTCATTATCATTAGCATCATTAGCATTATTAGCATCTACGTGGGCGGTCAGAAGGTCAAATTCGCAATTTTCTGCGTTTTTTCTTTGACTCATTTAGCCGCTGCCGTTGTCATTGCCAAAAATTAAAACTGACAACAAAACCGAAAAAATAAATAAACAAATAAACAACAAGCGAGAACTTTCGGGCAAGGGCGACTGCATAATTCTCGCCTTTTCCACTGGAGGAGATCAAAAGTAATTCTCAACTTCTCCAACTATGTGGTCTTCAGACGTCAGACTTCAATCCAGTGAAAGTGACGTAGTTTGGCTTGCTTTGCCACGGATGAAAGGAAGGACGGACGGACAAAATGGACATTGGCGAAAACCTATATACTCTTTTTAGTTTGTCGAACTAGTGTAACAGTAAATTGCGACAAAACAATCAATGAAAAATGTTTTTTTCTGCATATTCAACGCGCTCACGTGGCGTATGAGTAATTTTTTGATTATTGATTGCAAAAAAAAGGAGACAACACACGTCAAAAGCAATTGAAACCCAAAATTGTTGCAATACAACAACAGCAGCAATAGCAACAGCAACAACAACGAGGCAAACAAACAATAACTAAGTAAAAAGCAAAGACAGGCAGCGCTTAAAAGGGCAACACGTGGAAAATGAGCGCCTGGGGTGGGGCGACAGAGAGAGAGAGACATATAGAGAGAGAGAGAGACAGATAGAGAGAGGGAGAGAGAGAGGGGGGAAGAGGGCAGAAGGCAGCCAAGTGACTGAAAAGCGCTAAAAATAACAAAGTGGCAAAAAATGTTGACAGGCCAACAACAACAGCAGAAACAACTACAGCAACAATCGTGTCTGGCAAAGTGTGTTGTTTGGCCGTTGTGTACACAACATTTGCAACATTGTTGCAGACACCGCTGCAGCAATGGAAATGGATGAATTGCATTAATAATGCGCCCAGACGAGACTTGTCGAGGCCGTGCCACAGACACATTAACAACAACAATGACAATTCCAACAGCAACAGCAGCAGCAGCAATAACAACAACAAGTGCGACGGCAACATGCAGAAAGTGAAAGAAGATCGTGAGAGAGAGAGAGAGAGAGAGAGAGTGGGGATACTGCAATGAGAGCGTGAGTTGGCAATATTTGCTACAACAGCAACTGTTGTTGTCGTTGCTGTTGCTGTTGCTGCTGTGGCTATGCAAAAATATTTCACTTTTCAAGTGCGCGCACAGCTCATCTATATGCATATATATGTGTATAAAAAGCGCAGAATAAGTTGAGCTTTAAGTTGAAAGATGAGCAGCAGACACAATGGGGCAGAGAATGGGGGCAGAAACTGGGTGTATTTGGAAGTGGAGGTCACTTTGGCCCACTGACAGTGGGTAGGGTTAGGAATTAGGAGTTTGAGTCTGAGTGCTAGAAGAAATCGTTTGCTCAATACCAGGTTGTTAGCTAATGCTTTTTGAATTTTTGTTCTTTGACACTTTTTTTACAGTTTTGGCTAAGTGTATATAAAACGAAGTTTGACTTTGGAGTAGCGAACAAAATTCATTATGTCAAAGTCTAATTGCAGCCAAAACCATGATTTTTTTTTCTTTCTGGCTGTCTCCCTATTTCTTTCTAGCTTTCTCTCTGCTTCTTTCTGTCGCTCTCTGAAACTTTTATATACTCTATCATTCTTTTACACTGACTCTCTTTGAAGAGAGAGAGAGAGAGAGAGAGAGAGAGAGAGAGAGAGAGAGAGAGCAAGAAAGAAAGAGTGGATATGTTAAAGTTGGATATAGTTATAGTGGATATATGTTATAGTTGGAGTGCAGCACAATAGTCCTTGCCTGACTGCAATTTCCTGGCTAATGGCTCGGCGATTATTCAGCTACTTTCCGTTTGCAATTTGCGGCTGATGACGACTCGTTGCGGGGCTTGAGGAACTGCCAACTGTTGCAAATATACGTGCAACATGTATTTGCCAGCAAGTTGCGAGCTGTGAGTTGCGAGTGCGAGTGAGAGGGTCGTTAAGAGCATCATTAAGTCTTGGGACTCGTCTCTCCCGCGTCTCGCTTTTCGCCTCTCGCCCCTGGTGGCAGGAAGCGGGGAGCCGCAGACTTAAAATAAATAAAAACTTCAACTTCAAGTTAAGCGTTTAAGTTGTTTGTTCCTCCGCCTCTTGAGCATTTCGCATCTGCAACATTGTTGCATGGGGCAGACATAATGAACGCCGACCAAAAGCAGGGATTCCGCCGGAGGGGCGACGGTCTGTTATCTGTTTTCTGTGCATGCCAAGCGGCTGTTAATAGATCAGCCAAACAGTGTGAACTAACTGACACAAACATCGGACGAACTGTCCGACAGACAGACTGACTGACAGACAGAGCGACAGTCAAGAGAATCGGAGAAAAAACTCTCTGGAGCAGTTCTTCTCTGCTAATTTGATTTGCGTTGGGCTTCACTGGATTCGGCTCCCTTTTGAAAGGTTTTACTCACTTTTTCTTTATTTCTTCCTCAATTTTTTTGTTTTTTCTTTTAAATTTCTCTCAAGCGAATGTTGTTTATGATAATTGCCAAAGGGGCGAGTACTTAAGGCATTGAGATAATGCTAATTGAGAGTTTGCAGAAGTTTTTCATAAATAACTCTAGGCTCGCCACACAAACTGAACAACTCTTAAATTATTTAAGTGAAGTTTGGGATATATGTGTGCTATAAGCTAGACTAGAAGCTGTATATAGCAAAGGCTGTTCAACTATGAACTTACTTCGATTCTGACAATGGTAGCTCCGGGCTAAATGGATTTTTGTCTGTATTGGATAGAAAAGAGGCGTGATTGATGAAGGCGAAGAACTGAATCGTCTAGCCATGTCCGTCATTGTCCATCCTTCTGTATATTTGTTCATCTTGTCAACTCCTTTTTATCTATAATAATCGTTAGTTTGACTTGGTTTTTCTAAGCATAACTTGAAGACCATATCAGCTAGATACCGTACTCCCATTTGTATACACTTGGAACTTACCGAATTTATTCCTTCTCCAATTGCCTGATTGGCTCACAAAGATTGGTTCAATCTGTTCAGGGTATCTCCTAGTCAAGCACACCCGCCTGGGTTACTCTTACTCGTTTTCTATATATTTCATAAATTTTGATTTACAGCAGCTGCTCTACTCTCGTGCTCGTGCTCGTGCTCGTGCTCGTGCTCTTGCTCTTGCTCTTTCTCTTTCTCCTGTCACATAAAACATTCAAACTTTTACCAAAAAAATTTTGTTGTTGATTTTCCACGTTTTTCGTTTTTCGCTTTTGGTTTTTCGTTTTTATCGATAAACTGGTCCACGGACCACACAGGCAGTCGCCATAAGACACGCCTCCCATTCACTGCAAAACACGAACAAAATATAATAAATAAAAGCCAAACAATTCACAATTTGTGCAGCAGTTTTTTGTGTGTTTGGCTGTTTCTTTTGTTGTTGCTGTGGATTGCCAGAAGACAATTATGCAGCAGCAGCAGCAGCAGCAGCAGCAGCAGCAGCCGCAGAGTTGGCCGCGGCAACAATGTTGCAACTGCAGCGGCAACAGTTGCTTCCGCTTCAGCTATGCAAACGATTTGCATGCGCAATATAAATTTAGTCAGCTGTAAAAAATTTTATGGCGCTACACATAGATAAGGGACGGGAGGAGCGGGGGGCGTGAGTGCTGTCAAGGGCAGACCGGAAGGCATGTAGACTGCACAGAATTAATTTATTTTAATCTGCGCAAAAAAATGTTAATTAAAATGTCACAAGATAATATGCAGTACATGCCTGCCACGCTCAAGACCCACGAGACGCCCGCTCAGCCGATAATCAAAAACCAATATTAAAGCTGATTTGTCGCTGCCACAACGAGCGTTAGCTGGCCCATCAGCTATTCATGAGCAGCACTGCTGAGAGTCGTAGCTGGTCACGTCCTGCATCCCCTCGCACTCCACATAAAGGAAAATTTAAATAACATTTCTTTTTCGAATTCCTGCCGCTTTTTCTGTTTCTTTGGCATGGAGCGGAGCATATTTGAAGTCCATTAACGCGTCCGAGGGGCCAGGTCGTGTCATAATCACCTTGTTTGTCGGCTGGAACACCTTTAATGGGGAGAGGGCGCGTGGGTGGGCGGGCAGGCATTGTTGCCTATCTCCCCCTTGCGGCAATCGCAGTCGTTACGCCGGATAATCAGCGAGTCGCATTGCCCGCCCGTCAGCCAGCCAGCCAGCCAGCTAGCCATCAAATAAACGTAATTCAATGCACAAAATGACAACATTTTCATTTTTGGGCAATTTTAAACACGCCCACCGCACCCTGAGCGCCTACCAAGTGGAATTTTGGCAGCTGTTGCGGAGGCGCTTTTTTTTTTTTTTTTGCTTGGCAGTCAAAGCATTTTCGACTGCGGCGGCTTTGCCTGCCATTTGCATACGGCCAATTGGGCAAAGCTGACAAGAAGTTGTTGCTGTTGTTTTTGGCGTCCTTGAAGTCAGCCAAGAATCCAATGATTACGAATTATGCTTATGGCCTGGCTCATTACATACGTTAGTCCTTCTAAATTAAGTGTCTATTTGAACAGCAGTAATTTGCTTAGTCATAAGAATTTATCATATGGCATCTGCTTCAGCCACAGCCACAGGCAGTGTCTCGCCAGCCTTTAAAGCCCTTTTGATTCTAACCCTAATAAACTGGCTAAGTATATGGGCTATAAAATGTGTTGGACTTTCCCAAAAAGGAGCTCAGCGAACTGTAATTATGTTTGTGCCTAGCTGACGGATTCTGTTTGATGAGCGTCTAAGCAGTTTGTTTACACAGTTTACACAGCTTGCAAGTTTTGAATTCATAATTTATGAATTATTAAAATTATTTTTATAAAACCACAAATAACTGATAAATTATGTTTAAATATATGATTAGATTCTTATTTATTGATATATTGATTTAAATACCATGACCGTGGCGTTATTGTAGAAAAATTGATTTGTCGGGAGAAAAGCTTACGAGATTTTTTGACAAACAGACAAAGGCAAAGAATGGAACTTAAAAGCAAGGATCGGAGAAGAGAATTACATAGGTTTGCTTTCGTGTCCGAGTGCACTAAGAGTAAATAAGCGATTGTTAGCTTGAATTAGTTAACCCAGTTGATTGTCTATGTGATTTTTTTTCTTCTATTCCCAACATGTTAATATATTAAAGATATTTTAAAGATATATTATTTAGATAATTTCATATTTTTCCCCTTTTTCTTTGCCACTTTAGCATTAGTCTCTGTAAATTTGATATTTCTGTTAATCTTTCATTAAAATTCAAGTTTCAAGTTGTTTGTGTTGGTGTTGGAATAAAACTTTATTTATTTGTTGTTTGAATCGTTACAAATATGGCAAATTATCATCAACATGATGATGATCAATAGAATCGATAACTACAACTAACATTTATCGATAACAAATATTTATCTTGTGCTTGGAAGATAACCTTATGCACTAAAACTTATTGGTGTTAGTGTGTGTATGTGTATGTGTGAAGGAGTGTGTGTGTGTCTGTGTGACTTTTGCTATATGTATTAACTAATTAGTATGTTGGATTATACATGGTGAGTTAGTTAAATGGAATTCGTTTGCGCGAAGAGATACTCTGCACCAAATATAGTTGATCCATAACAAGTTGCCACATCGCTCGCTCGCTCGCTGGCTCGCTCCCTCTCTCTCCCTGTCTCTGTCTATCTCAGTCACACTCACACTCACCCAGTCAACTGAAAACGTTGCACATACGACCTGTATGCACGCTAGTTGCTATCGTCGCAATCGCACCCCCAATCATCCATTAGAGACACTGGCAGCTCCTCCGACGATGCAGCCAAGTGTTATGCAACTACTTAAAGGACTTTATCATTTGCTTTTTGCTAGTTTCTGTTGTTTTTTATATTGTTGTTGTTGCATTGTTTGAATTGTGATTTTTAATGGTGCTGGTTCGCTGCTCGTTCGCTGCTCGTTCGCTCGCATCCTCCGTCCTGTCAGGCTGTCAATGTCAAATGTGTCCCGATTGGGCTTTAGAGTAGGTAGCATTTTCGGCGCCAACAGGAGCAGGTGCAGTGCACATGGCGATAGTAGCGACACAGGCACTTCAGATACTTATAGCCAGCACAGCAATGATGTGAGTGCGAATGGGAATGGTAATGGCTGTAGCAGGACGTCGTGTCGTGCAAGCAGTACGAGTAGCAGCCACAGTCGCACATCTTGCCAGGATCTCGGTTCGTCTCTAATTGTCAATTGCGGAACTTATATTTGAATTTCCTGTTTTCCCTTTTCCTCTTCCTCTTCCTCTTGCTCCTTTTCACCTTTTGCAATTTCCAGTCCAGTTGTCGTCCTAGCTCGTTGCTGCCTTTGGCTGAACTGATTTCTGGCCAACGCTTCGTCTTTCAACTTGGCTTAGGTTAGTGGCGGCTGTTGTCCTCGACTGTTGCCCCGGCCAACCCAACAGCTGTTTGATCGATGCATTCGTTTTGCGTATTCGTACCACGCCCCAAATATCAGCCACTAGCTTGCATTGTTGTTGCCGTTGTTGTTGCTTGTTGCCATTATAGAAATCATGTCAATTGATTTTGGGGCCAAACTTCAACTGTGTGGTTTATTTCGCCTTCGCCTGGCACAGCGGCACACTCGAGCTATATGATTAATTCACAATGTTGTCGCCGATTTTTACGACCGACGAAAAAAAATATTATAATTTGTATCTGCCGACTGGCCAAAAATAGAAGCCGCCGTCGCCATCGTCGCTAAGCAAACGCAAATTCATGCCTGACCCACATTTGGTGCACATTTGATTCTATTAGTCACACAGCTGCCGCCAAAAACAGATGAACGTAGGCTATATGTAGCTTACACACACAGATACGCAGCTCTATAGATGCAGCTGGGATCGTGATGCAATCGTCGATTGGCACACACACACACATGCACACAGACAGACTGCGACAGCAATCGATGACAAATGCAATGACGCGACATTCGCACGCGCCAGATGCAAGTTCCGAGCTGTTGACGTCATGCATCTAAGCAGGTAATGCGCTTCGTATACGTCATCTCATCATAGTCAACAGGCAAAGCTGACATCAGATGCCACCCCACCAGTGGGCCTATTAATAAAATGCAATTATCGAGAATGAGATCAGTTTACCCAGCCCTATGGAGTGAGCTCATGGGCTCAATCAACGATCTACGATCAAAACTCTCTGCGGATGTTATGCTTATGAAACTGCTAATTGCCACTTTAAATATATAGAAAGATCTGTGAGGATCTCAGTGTGTATAGCCAAAAAAAAAATAAAGGTTGCTTTGGCTCAGTCAAAGATCTTGCATTGATCTTGGCTGCCAATGAGCTCATAGATCTTGTTGCTGCATTCACAAATATATATATATATTTTTTAGAGCTGTTAATTGCACTGATCAATAAACTAGTATGTCATAATAACATATAGTTATGATAAATTTGTTGCCTGTGATCTATCATGCAATCAACTGTCCAAACTAAAAGTCTATTTCAGCAATAAAATCAGCTTGGAGATCATGATCTTTGTTGCACTATATATTCTTATGACACTAACAAAGATCAGTACTAAGACTTGATAACTAGTTATATTTCCATGAACTAAAACCTAGACTAAATCTATTCACATATTTTAATAAGCCAACAAAGATCAACAATTATTACTTAACAAAATGTAGATCAGCTGAGATCATTTCGTAATGATCTGATCTGTCATTAAATAAAAGTGTTTATATATAACTCAAAGTAGACAATGAATTAATACAGAAAACAATTCTAAAAATCTACGGAAGCAGACTTAATGAGGTTGGTCCACTTCAAATCTTAGTCAAACTATAATTCGATTTTAGTTTATTGAAATTCTGCAGATTTTCTTAGTTTTTTCCCATGATCATTAAACGGTCCTTTTCAAATTGAAGCCTTGATTCTATCATTGATCTTCATTTGATCAGCATTTATAAAATTTAATTTAAAGAGTTTTTTAATTAATTTTTTAGCCAATACTGAAAACTTTCTCTCTCTCTCTCTCTCTCTCTCTGCCCCTGCCAATTAAAGCAGGTGCTTGTCAGCGAGATCTTCCATCATTTACAATTACAAATTCTTCAGTTTATATTTTAATGAGGCGGGGAAACTTCTTCTTTTTAATGAGTTTTTTATTAAGCTAATTTGCTGGACAGTTGCAGCAGGTGCGTGTTGCTTATCTGCCCGCTGTGGCATTATAGCCGTGTTGCAAGCTCATTAAAGTCAGCTCCTGCGATTCGAGGACACGTAATGTCAGCTTTAAGGCCATGGAAATACAGTTTATATATATAAAAGTTCGTTTTTTGTTTTTTTTGTTTTTTTTTTTTTTTTGCCGTTAGGGACATGGGCAGGTCACAGAGTGAAGTGTCCTTGCGAGCTTAAAAGTCTTTCGACACGTATTCGCATTGGCAAAAGTTTGTCAGAGCCAGAGCTAGGGCCAGAACCCGAGCCAAAGCTAAAATGAAGAGTGAACTGTTGAGGTTGAGGTTGAGGTTGAGCTGCAGGTGAAGTGGCAGCCGAAACTGTGGAAAGGGTCGTAGTGTGTGGAGTGCAAGTGCATGGCTTTCAGCCGTTTAGTTCAAGTTGTTTCAAGTAACACTTGAAGGACAACGGGGCGACCAAAACGACTCGACCATATGCACTAGAAGTTTGGGCTAGGAATGAGCTAGCTGGGGGATACGGACATGGACAGGACGGAAATGCCGGCTGTCAGTATGTGGCAAATAATGGTGTTGCGTGTCGTTTTGGCCACCGCAATGATAACCAACTAAATTTGCAACAAGAGCAACAATAACGAAACAGAGACGAAAAAAAAGTGAAGAGAAATGAAAAAACAACAAGAAGCAGAAGAAGCAGAAGGTGAAGTAGCAGCAGCAGAAGTGGAAAGAAACTTCCTCCATGTGGACGTTGCGAGGTTGCGACGTTCTCGACTGCGAGTTTGCAACCTCGTGAAAAGCGTAACTGACACTTAAATTAAATTTGTTTTCATTTTGGCCCGACAGAAAGTCAACGCGACACATTTTGGGTTTGGGGGCCAAGAAATCAGCGCAAAACACAAAACACAAAAACCGAAAATGCATTTCGCAATAAAATAAATTAAAACGAAAGCCAAGCAAATTTTCTGCACTGAAAGTTGCCCAAAACTCAACGGGGCGTGCGATGGGAACTGCCAAACATGCCGGCGAGAGGGGCGCTGCGGGGCTGTGGGGCACTAACCGGGGGAGGGACAGGGGGCCGAGGCAAGAGGGGCGTAGCCCACTGATGACTTGGTTTTGCCCCAAACAGCCAAAGTGAAAAGACTAACCGAAACAGCTTGTGACGCCGTGTGCTGTTTGCAGTTTGTTGTGAATGTGAACGCAGACGCCCCCTGGCGGACAGCATTGTCGACACACACTCGAACACACTCAGTTTTGGTTTGGTTTTGGATAATACCATGCCTAGAGCGACATTTGTTGAATTCACAGATGCTTCGGGGACTCGCAGAGCATTTGTAGTTTTAATTTGATTAGCATTCGATATGCATTTAGTTTGAGCTGGGGCGAATTGACGCAGTTCGTATTTAAACTCACATAAATTGATGCATTTATCGATTAAAGACATTACAGATAAATAGTGTTAGAGGAACTAAGCTGTTCAGATTGCTGACTGAATATGATAAGAAAAATTAAGTAGATAGACAACTCAGGAAAGAGATCTTAAACAAACATTTAGTTGATAATTGAGAGCTTCGAATTGAATTCTGTGTCAAAGCATCGAAAAATCGATAGACAATATGTACGATTCAGGAAACAGATCTTTACAACCTTCGACTTAAATTCTTATCAAATTGAACAACTTTTGTTAAACATAGGTAAATCGATAAGTTATTGATAGACGTATTATTACAAACAGTTATATTTTGCCATACTTCAGTATTATTTGAAAATGCTTGTGGTTAAGGAAAATTGTTGTTGTTTGTCGAACTAAGGTCCAGATATATGTGTGGACGCTACAATTACTGTTGCTGCTTGGCTTGTGGATGCACCACTCAATGCTTCAAAACGTCAACAAAGCTGTCGGCCAACGGAGTCAGAAGCCAACTACTGCCGTAGCATCACAGCGCATTTGCTCAGTCCCTTCTCTCTTGCCTCCATGCTCCTTCCCTCTTGCATGGCTTGCTCGTGTCCATGTCCATCCGTGTTTCGATGGCATATTGTGTTCATGCCAAAGCGATTGCCCGCCGCATTTAGCTGTGGATCGGTGGGGATGGGTTGGGTTGGTCGGAGGGATATGGTGTTGCCATGGTCATGCTGGATTTTCCATCGTTTGTTTCGCACAAAATTCCTGCTTCCTCTCGCATTTATTGTCGGTTGATGTGTTTTTATTTTGCGAGTTTTTGATGTGTACGTAGCGCTGGAATGCCACTGGCGGAGGAGGCAGGGTTAGGTGTCAGGGAAACAACCAAAGCCGCAGCCAAACAAACACATTTCAATCAAAACGCTTGACGGGTTGACGGGGGGAAACAGCAGCAAGTATAACAGCAGCAGCAGCCACGTGGGTGGCCACGTTATCCCCAACGACCACGACAAAGTTCAGGTAGAGAACGGGGCAAAAGGGAGTCTGACTCTGACAGCTGGGAGCTGGAAGCTGGAAGCTGCGAGCCTGGGCATGCGTCCACCTATTTGCACTGCATTGCGGTTCGCTTAAGGCATTGCACTCTGATTCCAAACAACGCAAGATGGGCATAGAACAAATATACATACTATATATAGAATATGCATTCCTGAACTGTAGTAGCAGGTATTCAAGAAAATCAAATGATAAATTTTCATTCTGCTCACTTTGTTTGAAAACATATGAAGATCTAATAAGCTGACACATTGGAAATTTCTTGCGAAATTTGTTGTAGATGTTTATTTATGATCGATTGAAGTAAGTCAGATTGTCAGTAGTTATCGATTACTGGAGTTATAAGAGCAGAGCTAGATAGCTCAATTCATGTGGAGTAATAAAAGGCATCTCCTACAGATGAATGTCTGAAAATACGCATTGATATTGATTGCGGCTGGCGTAATATATGTGAGTCAATCTATAATTGAGTTGTAATAGAACCAATGTGCGTTGGTTGCAACTGTTGCTGCTGCAGCAGCCTCTGCTCGTTGTTGTTGTTGTTGTTGTTATTGCAGCACGTTAGCCATGGTCATTGCCACAACTACCGCAAAATGGCACTTGGTTGGTTTTTGACACAAGTTGACGCGCATGCAGCGCGAGAGCTGCGACTGGCATTGTCAGTGGCACATGCCGCATGCCACATGCCAGCACAAAATTTCGTGTGCATTAGGTATGGAGTTGGAGCCAAAGCTACAGTTTCAGCTGCTGTCCACGCGCCATCGCCCAACTGATTTTTGGCCAAACTAAATGAAGACATGCGCTCACAAAATACCAAATGGCAAATAGCAAATGTTGCATGTTGCACCTACCCTCGCTGCCTGCCCCTAGCAGAGTTGGCAACTTCTGTCCTCAATGACACTCAGAGCAGAAAGCAAGCCAAATGCATACCAGGACTGACATCTGAAGTGGACACAAAGCGGTCGAAACTATTTGAAACAATCACGATTCCAGCGGAGAGAGAGAACGAGAGAGAGAGAGAGAGAGAGAGAGCTGGAGTCAAGTTCTATTTGTTTGTCAAGCTGAAACCTTTTGATTAGACAAACTCAGAAATGTGAAAAAAGCATCGAATCACTCGACTTTCAACGCGCAGACCTTAATTTAACTGTGCATCGCGTTCGCTTCTCTGGCCAATCCCTTTAGTCTTGCCGAAAGCTGAAGAGGTTTGTGACCCCCATACTCATGTGTGTGTGTGTGTGTTACAGTTCCCTCTCTGGCATTTGGTCACGCCATGTCAACAGCTCGTGAGGATTACTGTACAACAACATTATTATAGTTGAAGAGAAACAAGGAAGTTCATTTAGTATAGAGTGACAGTTACAATTCGGTTCATTCTTATTAAATTTAAATAAAAATATTTTAAATAACTGAGAAAGAAGTCTCTCTCTCTCTCTATCTCTCTCCCTCTCTCTGTGTGTTTCCACCACTCAGTGCTGCATGTGGCACGCAAGAAGTCATTAAAAGTGAGCGGAGCTGGAGCTCTCTTGGCAGCTCCATGTTTTAGTTCCAGTCACTCAACGATTGATGCAGCAAGCCATAAAGAACCAAAGAATGGAGCACAAAGACCTGCAGCTCAGCGCAGAATGACAACAATTTCGCACACACAAAAAGCCAAACGAGACACGCAGTCGCATGCAGCATGTGGAGTAGTGGCTTGAGGGAGAGAGGAGAGAGAGAGTAAACAAAATGAAATTCCGCACTGCAGTCGCACACTCTTTGACTGCTTCAGTTAGGAACCTAAAGCGCAGATCGAAGACGAAGATATCCAAGACAACCTGCCAAGCTGAGTCGCTCTCTCTCTCTCTCTCCCTCTCTCTCTCTTTCTGTCTCAGAAGAGCTGACAGTTCGATTACAGTGCCGGGGCACTGGTTCTGTCTGGCACTGCGACTGCAACTGCAACTTGGAACTAAAAGACGATTCTGCCACTTCGTTTACAACTTCGACTTCGACTGCATTCCTTCATATTTCGCAACGCTAAAAAATGCCAATGAGCGGGCGGGCAATTGTTGTTGTTGTTGTGGTTGTCTCTGATGATTCTTGGAATTGCGTTTTAGTACCGCAAGTTGAAAGCCTATTGCTGGAATACGAGCATTGGGCCTCTGGTATTTGGGTTGGCATTGCGCGTGCGCAAATTTGTGCACAGAATATGGCAGTGCACAATGGACTTCGACTTGGACGTGGACTTGGACTTGGTCGTGGACTTGCACTTGGATTCGGTACCAAATCTGGGCACGTCAAGGTGATGACTCTGGTATTTATAGCTAAAGTCATATAGTATATAGCCCCCAGCATTAGTTTAACGTGGGAAACTCGCAGCTTTGGGTGGTCAACTAAGCTTCAGCTGAATTGTAAGGATTGTTTACTGAAAGAACTGCTTCTGGATGAGTGCAGCATATTGAGATTAAGAACGTAAATAATTAGCTATTAAGTAATCTGCTTGTTTTCATAAATTCAAATAAGACTACTCAATAGAGAGCAGATATTTCGAGTTTCAAAAATGTATCTCACATGCAAGATACTCACATTCTTTGGACTCGTGAGATTCCATAGTTTGGCTGCAACGCAATTCATTAAATCTTGACTAAATGCACTCAAATTGTGTTACTCAAATCATTTTTCACATTCCTCTGATTAACATTCATTACAAATAGAGATATCAAAAGCATAAGAAATTCATTATTTAGTTATCTTAAGCTAACAACCCACTTGATATTGCCTGACAATCTGTTGTAATGCTGAAGCAGTGCTACTTCTAGCATAGCTGACTTCTTTTTGCGGGTTTTTTCCACTCTACAAGTGGGTTAATATGATGTGATTATGTCACTAGCTGTGCATTCCAATTAAATCGATAATCAGTCGACTTTGACTTTACCTTTTGCCAGACACACCAGCTACGCCGCTGCTATGGGATTATCACTGCTCAGTCTCAATGCTCATGCTCGCCACATACCATTGTCACTATAACTATATACATATATATTTATATAAGTATGTCTACAGTCAGTTGGCTGCTTATTGACCCCGCGTAGTCAAGCTGCAGTCACTTGTTGAATTGTTTGCGTCTCTTTGCGTCTTTCGGTGGGCCGCAGCCCTTCGAGTTTTGTTTACAAATTGTAATGGAAACTTTTTGAAATCTTTCCATGCAACGAAAAATATTCCAGAAATCGTTTCATTCATGCGAAATGAATAGCACACACACAGCTACAGTTACAACTGGAGTTGTTGCAACTTGTCCAAGTGCTGCTCATGCCCTAAACAAATTGTTACACTCGAAGGAAAACTACTCAAGGAAGCAAACAAACAATAAATAAATAAAAATAAATAAAAAACAAAGTGAATGATCGAGTGTACAAAAAACGTGCCAACTGGGTAAATTTCCATTAGAGTTGGGAATTTTGTTACCTCGTCTTTATTTTTTTTGTCACTGTTGCTCTGGTTCTGCTGGCTGCTGTTGTTGTTGTTTTTGTTGTGTTTGCAATGCTCATTAGTGCGAGCTGGTTTATGTGGGTTTCAAATAAGTACATATCAAATGAATTTCGGTTTCGCTTTTGGTATTTTTTTTTAAAGCCATCTCCTAAACAATACCCAATTGACGTCATGTGCGAGCGGGAGAGCACGAATCGCATGCTCGTAAAATGACCAAAAATATGCGCCGGTCATTTGTATCTGATGGATGCATGCATTGACATTCGCCACGGCTGTTAAGCAACTTTCATATAAATCATAATGAATAACCAAAAAAAAAAGAAGAAAAATACTAAAATCAAAATTAAAGGCAGCTTAATCGGTTTAGCCGCAGCCATAATACCCTGCACAGCAAGACAAGTGAGATATACAAACTAATTTTTCATTGGAGCATTTAGCTAATAGATGGATGAGCTATTGAGATAACATATCGAGATGTTTAGATATTGATATATATTTTATATACCTATTTTCTTTTGTGCCTAGCATGATATTCATTCATTTTTCAAAAATATATTAGAAAATATAATTAGGACTTTGGTTGTTTTTGTTGCCGCAATTTTAAAATTTTGGCTAAAATTATATTAAGTTATTTTTATTTTTTTTAACGTTGATGTGATACGAAAAAATGTTAGGCATTTGTTTTGCTTTTCTCTTCATATATTATCAAAAATTTCTTTTTTATTTATAAATTTCTTTTTAAATTTTGTTGAGCTTTTTTTTTTTAAACTACATTTTAGGGTATTTGGCATACAAAAATAAAAGAATGTTTACAAAAATTATTGTTCGTTTAATTTTTTGTTTTTGTTTTGGTTTTTTTTTGTGATTGCGATTTTCGGATTTGCGAATTCATTCACCTTTTAATCAGGCAACTGGTTTGCTGTTGTTTCTGTTGTTATTATTGTTGTTTTTGTGTGTTGTCCAAAACAAAAACAAAAAACCGAAAAGCAAAAAAAAAACAACGAATTTCCCTTTTTGTATGCGCCACGAAGTTCGTGATTTTCGAAGCGAAGCCGGGCCAAGAAAACGATAAGTGGCCAACAACGTGAGATAAATACACAAAAATATTTAGATACGATTAACCAAACAACAGCAGCGACAACAACAACAACTTAAAGGAGCTACAAATACGATGACTAATCATAATTGAGTCGCTCTCTGGGTGCGCGCAAGTCAGCAGATCTCGACACAAGTCAAAGACCTCAAACAGCGATCGACCCACAGATACGCATATAGCTCTGATATTGTGTATCTCAAAGATACAGTTTGAATGCAGTGCAAATATATTGGTCGATCTACTCCCCCCCCCCCCAACAAAATATAATTGGACACGTAATGAAATTTACAAATCTCCCTAGTTGTTTGTGGTTGTTGTTTGTTATTTGTTGTTGTCGCTGTGTTTATTGTTGTTTTCGCACGAGCATTATTTCATGAATGAAGCAGTCGCAATTGTTGTCGATATTATTGAACTCCATTACGGACATCATTGTTGTTGTTGCTGTTGTCGCGTTTGTTCGTTCGTCGTCTGTTTGCACTTCACACCAATCGCCGTGGCCGACTCCACCGTCCCACCGTCCCACTGCCTCCGAGCCCTGCGTGGGCATTCACATTTGTTTTGTCTCATTGTTGTTGTTGCTGTCGCTTTGCATTTGTTGTTCGACTGTTGGTGCGTTCACTGTACGTGTTTTGAATGAACATTTCTGTGGCCCTCGGCTGGCTCGGTGTTTTATTTTCGCAAAATTATCTCTGACTAAAAATCTACAAAAATTCATGAATGAGACAACACACGCACACAACAGAAACAGCAACTGAAACAGAGACAGCAACAACAACAGCAGCAGCAGCAGCAGCAGCAGCGAAAGCAAAAGCCCCCGAAGCCAAAATTGTCAATACAAACAATAAAAATTCGAATGGATGTGGATAATACGATCTTGTGTGCCAAACTTTGATACGAATTTTAAGCTAAGCATACAACACTCTTAAGTCAAGCTCTTTAGATTTTTTTTTTCTATTTTTTTTTTGTGTACTTTGCTGAGGTTGTGGGAAAAAAGAGGCGTTGCCTTACACTAAGAGAATTTCTACGAATGGAAATGTTAATTTATAAAATTCCAAGATTTGAAAATACAAATTTGTATATTTTCATTTGATTTTGAAAAATAAAAAAAAAGTAACAATTTAATTTAAATTTTGAAAGTATTTTGTAGTCAAATACTTTTATAAATATTAAAGGTACTGTTTCTTTTGTTATTATTGATATAATTCACTCTGCAAGTGTGATCCTTTACAGTCCTTCAAATCTGCACTCCTTTTAATATTTATATTAAGGATAGTTGTTGGCATTGGCAACCCCTGACGCAACCACTGCATTAAGGATGGCTTGGTGATCATAAGGAAGCTGCCTTGATATAACAAATCCCATATGCTCTTAGCTGCATACGATATGTGTAATCTTCTTGAATATATTCAGTTTTCTTACAAAACTGTGAGTCTTTAGAAGCTTTATAGATCGAATTGAATTTGATTGTATAGGATTACCATAAGGTTCGCTTAAATTGCTATGATAGTCCTTATCATATCTTAAAACGAACATTCTTAAAGATCTCTTCAAACTACAATAACATTTCCTACACATTTTCAAGTTGTTCAACTCGGAACTGGCGACTGGCGCTTTCAACCAATTTAAGGTAGAGACGTCTCTTTTCAGTTGACTTTAGTTGAAATTCATATGATAGCTGCCCTAGTTGTGTAAGTTAAAGGTATTTGGCTTTCCCAAGCTATTTTGGCTACCGTATTACGCTCGCAGAGTCCATTAGATGGCAGCCACCTAGTTAGCAACCTGATGCTAGGCAGACCCTTCGAGGCGAACATGGCCGCAGTCTTGCGGTCGCGCGATATCTCGAGTACGTTGTCTACGATCTTGGCCATTTAAAAGCATGTCCAACATGGGCCACTTAATTTCTCTAAAATGTCATATTTAATTTCGCATTTAGACGTCTTCATTGCCGCATTTGAGGCTTCTAACGTGTTCGACTGGGGCCAGCCTGAATGGTTGGCTAACTCGGCGTCTGGTTCACTGACTACCTGCATAGATATCATGCCTTGGACTTGTCTCTGTATTTCTTCTGCTTTTTTTTTGCTTTTTTTTTGTTTTTGCTTTTGCTGTTTCAGCGATTTCCGGTTTGGTTTCATTGTAAAAATTTTGTACGTTTTGGTATTTTCGGTTCACACGTGCGCGGGTAATAAACTTCAAATGACCGAAACTGAAACTGGCGCTCAGCGCTTTAAGTGGCCCGTGTGCGTGGTTCGAGGCACATACATGACCGAGCCCCCATCCGCTCCACCCCCCCTCCCCAAAAAACCGAATCCCCTGTGCCCAGAGCCGAAGTAGAGCCACAGGCGAAGACAGACGCGACCATTGCTGAAATCAAGTCAAGTACTGAAAGCAAACACTTTTGCAACACACTTCATGAAGAAGCAAGTAAGAGTGCTCTTTGCTGAAAGTTCTCTGTTGCGAAATACCCTGTAATCGGCAAAGAGTTGAGTTTTGGAATGGGAGCTAACAACAGGCTTCTGTGAGAAAGAAGATTTTTTTCAAGCTGTCCTACTCCAAGAAGTCTGCCTAAATAACAAGAGATTGTTAACGACAACAGAACACTAGTGATTGATTGATAGACCAATAGATATATACAAGACAAACAGATGGACAGATAGATTATTGGGCCAACTGCGCTGTACAGTCTCTTTACTCATACCCTACAGTATATTTCTCTTCCATTTGTTACACACAATTAGCACAAGCCAATCTACCCCATTTGTAACTCCCTTCTGCTTAACTGAATTACACACACAAAAAATATGTTAAGACCCGTCGATTAGCCATCTCGCTCGCACCCGTTTTGTGGCAGCTCATTATCAAGTTTAGCTTTTTAATGTATCTTCTGTGTTTATCATTGTCGAATTTTTTAATTAAATTATGTTGAAGCTAGGCCAGGCCAAGACGAGACACTGCACACGTGTAGCTACCAACTAACAGCAACGAGCTACTGTTTTAACAGCTCGTTTTGGCCGCAAGTTCAATGTCTCTGGCCACAATTGCTGGCAATTACCTAGGCACCATACGAATACCCATTTTATTGGGCCACGAAATTGGGTTTTTAAGGGCGAGAGTGGTCGTAGAAGGCTAAGGCCTAAAACGATGCCAAGGTAACAAACGGGCAGGACGACTGTCTGACCCAATAAACCCTTGCCTCCGACTTTATTGCCCGGCCCGGCCAGGTCGGAAAATTAGCTGGAAGTGCTAATTAAAATTGTGCATGAGACCCTTTGCCTCCACGGCCATTTCATCTCACCCTCATCACCCTCGCCCCGTGCAAATAAGCAATTTTAAGGTATTGAATTACATTTTACATGCCACTGGTGTGTATTTTGTGCTCCAGTCCTGGGGGTCTGGCTTAATGCATAAGCATGCTGCCGAGCAACATAAACATTTAATTTATTAATAACCCTTCTGCGGGCCCAATCCATTTGCACAATATGTTTGCTTGCCTGCTAGGCCGGGGGTGACTGAGAGTCGCGTCAAGGGCACTCGGCAGAGCGTACTCTCTATTGGCCATTCAAATGGTAACGTAAGCGTTTTGTCGCCAACTGTCATTAAAGCAGTCTGTGGCTAATTTAGGATACACACACATGCACACTTAAGTGTCAATGCTAATGTTAATGCCTAATGCTGCTAACGTTCATATCCTATCAAAGTTTACACTAGCGCGGAGCCTGGGCTGAACTACAATGGTATGCTTAGTGCTATAATTTCTGACTGTTTACAATCTTCGTTGCATACTAAATGTATGCTTGATTAGGCTTAAGAGATGTTTTAGAATTGAAAGTGGAATTCAAACTGGAGAGGAGTCAGTTAGTCGAGAATCAGCGGAGTATGAAATGAAGATAAAGTGCATATGAAAGGCGAGACTTAAGAACCAAGTTGTAGACAGTAGATATCAGTAGCTAAGCTTAGCTACTAAGCCACTGTGCTTCTAACTTTCAAGAGAGCAGATCCTAAGAAGGCAGAAATGTATCTTGTGAGCTTGAGGAAAGGTCCAAAGAAGATCGATAAGTATCTAAAGAATTTGAGAACTTGAAAAGCTACCAGTTCAATATGAGTTGCTGTCTTTATACTACATTATTAGGCAATGTGTGAAAATATTATAGATAAAAGCTATAGGACTTACACAGAACTCTAATCTAGAAGACCTAAGAGACTTTAAGACGTAAACTAGGTCCTAAATCTAAGTCTTTCTTGTATGAACCACAATAAATTTTAATAATATTTGACTGATCAATGCTCAGTAATACTTGCTACGTTATAACTTAATTTCCTATCCTTTTCACACTCCTTGCTTCACTGTGCATTGTATAGCTCTTGTCATTGCTAATAGACTTCACAAATGATTTGCCTACAAGTGTAGCCTATCTCTGCCTCTCTGTCTATCTCTCTCTCTCTCTCTCTCTCTCTCTTTCTCTCTCTCAATGTGTATTGCTGCCCTAACCTTAGCTTTATGTAAATGGAGGTGCTTAGCCATACATGTATATATATGTATAACATATGTATATATAAGAAAATGTTGGTGCCAGCATGTGCGACGTCAGCCTCATGTGCTGATATCCTGTTTCCGCATTTTATGGCACCCAGCGCTGCCTCATGCCCCACAAGGCTGACTGCAGTTGCTGCTGCTCTGGCGCCTGCTCGTGTTCCGTTTGTGTTCGGGCTCATTTCCGTTCAATAGAGTTGAGTCAACAAGCTAATTTCACGTTAATTTTAAGTGCTGCTGCCCGTTGAAGGTCCGAGCTAAACGATTTTTTTTTTATTTTCGGCCAGCCTTAGGTTTAGGCTAGCCTAATGAATATGCCTGTACGTCGGGTCCTGGTCCTGGTTGTAGTCCTGGTCAAAGTCTCGCAGGACGGACTCGTTTCCGAGTAACTCGGAAGTAAAATTTTATGCACAAGTTTTTGTTGGTAGCGCGTAAAATTTGATGGCCTACTAAAATTTCTATAAAAGTGTGTGCATAAAATTTTTGCCCCCCTCGCTTTGCGTTCTTTGGGGTGAGATTGGGTTGGTGTGGGTAGTGGGTCGGGTCTATAGCGACATATTAAAACTTTATATGCATTATAAAATTGGGTTTTATGTCACTCTACAAGCTGCCATTAGCTTTGGGCTTGCCCTGTTGCTGCCTTCGGCTTAGAGACAGCAAACAAATAAAGCTAACATAAAATTTTGATAGTCAATTGCGTGCAAAAGAAGTTCGACTGTCGTCGTCGTCGTCGTCGAGTCTCGCTGTCCCATTGTTTCCGACTGCAGAACAACAACAACAACAATGTATATGTATATGGAAACCAAAAAAACTTATCCATAAAGCTCAACATGTTTCAAATGCCGTGTAATGCACGGCATATCATCGTAAAAAAAGAGCAGAGAGAAACCCTCCGCCGACTCGGAGTGAAATGAATATTTGCTCGGAAAGTGCCCCAAATAACAATGTGAAGCGAAGCAGCTCGTTTCAAGCGGTTCCGAGGGCTGAGCTGTAAAATGGAACATTTTAACCATTTTAACATTCTTTTTTTTTGTGTTTTTCTCTCTCTTTTTATTTTTACATATTTATTGGATACGCATCATTTGGCATAATTCCCAGGGTTGATTTTTGTATACCATGTAGGGTTTTTACTGCAACTGAATTTAATTGGATATGTAAGTTAGATATGCTGGAGGAATGGTAGACGGGGTAAGGGTTTAGCTAAGTGGAATAGTCTGTCACATCTTTATGGTTTTTTGTTTTTTTTTTTTTTCACTGAACATTAAAAGCTTCCTCAGCTTGGAAGAATAATAAGAAGAGTGAAGGCATCATGAACGGACTGTGTTTTAGTTGAATTCTTAGTAAACTTTATACAGAAAATATTTTCAAATGTGAAATATTAATAGAAAATTGAGAATCACGTAGAAGAACGGATCGCCCTTATATCTCAATTCTCTCCCTCGCAATTTCCTTTAATTAGATAATTTTTACCCAAATTTTACTGCTTTGTTCTTCCCAGAAAAACGCCCCTTTTCATTGGAATTTATATCATATAGAAAAATATAAATTTCCAAAGCAAATATTTTTAGACTCGAGAGCTAGGCTTTCGCTTTATAGTTTTATGGCTCATACAGCAAATGGATGAGAGTCAATTAAAACGTTGCCACAGCTCAATTTCGGCAGTCGTAAAACGACACCCCACCACGAATTGTGTCTCGATGCCCACACTTAGCAATCGGCAGCTGGCAAAGATCAGTGTTGAACTCAGAGTTTTGCCAGCATTTTTATTTTATTTTATTTTATTTTTTTTTTTGGTTTTATGGCCGCGGCTACCTCCGGAGGTGCAGGAGCGAGTTGTAAATGTCATAAGTAGGCATTTTCAAATTGGCCAAACAAAGTAGCAGCAATAAAATAAAAACTGTGCCACACAAACTGAGCCCAATCGCTGGTCTCATCTCTTGACCATTTGCCTGTGTGTGTATGTGTGAGTGTGTGAGAGCGTGTGTCTCTCTTTATATAAATTTTTCCTTTTGTAATTTTTAATGCTTTTACGAGCATATAAAATTATTATCATATTTGGTCTGGCTGGCTCGCTGGCTGGCGGCTGGCTTGGCTTTGGTCCTGGCCCTGGCATATAACTCATGCGACAGTCAGATGCGAGCGCTAAGATAGGCGCCAGTCGAGTATGTGCACAGGCAGCTCCAAGAGGCGACACTTGAGCAGAAGCAGCAGCAGCAGTAGCAGTAGCAGCAGCAGCAGCAGCCATTGCCGCATTCAAGCTAAATGACATTCTTTTTGACTTATGAGGCAGCATTTGCTGCATTGCCGTTGCTGATTGAGTGTCGAGAGATGTGGCACAGTGCAGAAGTCTCGGCCATTATGCTGGACCGCCTGCCAACAAGGCCATCAAATTTGATTGCCACAGCCTATAGCTAGCTAGAAGGCAGCCACGACTGTCGGCTGTCGACTGTTGGCAGGTGGCCGCGAACCCTCGCGCGTTGCCATAATAAACCAATAAAAGCGGCCACTTGCAGTTCCAATCAAGTGACTTTTATTGGGTACCCAGAATAAATTGCCATGGCCCATGGCATGTAACCAAAAATAAAGTCAAGTGCCGCACTTGGCCAGGTAACAACAATAACAACGTAGTAGACGCTATGCAATTGGAGGCGAATAGCAAATGCTCTTAGTTGATGATTCAATTATGGCAATTGGAAGTGAGAGTTGGAGCAGGCAAATAGCTGGAGAAGTCTCTAGCAAACAATTTATAAGATAAAAAAGATATCATATAGATTGAGTTCGATTTTGATTTTAGAAGATGGATTGATCATGATTATCATAGTTATGTTATTATTATGAGAGTTAGTGTTGAGGAACAGCCGACGCAATCTCTAAAGAAATCTATGAAGAAAGTTAGAGTATATAGAAGAATTATAATTATAGCTAGAATTAGAAATATATGTGATAAGTATACAGACAAACAGAGATATAGATCTCTGAGTTCTTGATTCTTGATTTACCGAAATTCAAAACAACCAATTTCAAACCTCTCCCTTTCTTTAGGTGCTAATTGCTTACTTACAACAATTTGCTTACCTAATAACTATTTAGCTAATATACCCTATCTGCTTTATAGAGTATGCACCGACAACAATAATAAACATGTAATGAGCCGCTTTCTTCACCGGGTCGGCAAATGCATGGTAATAGATTTCGATTGCATGCCGCATGCCTCAAACCTAGCCCCAGCCACAGCCGCTGCCGCAGCCACAATCGCTCTCTAATAGCAAGAGGGAGAGCCACAAGCCTCAAGCCTCTAGCTGGGCAGCTGCTAACTTAGACTCCAATTCCAACTTCGATGCCGACGCCGATGCCGATGCCAACGTCGACGCCGACTTCGACTTGCGACTTCAACTCCGATTGCGACTTTGTCCGGCGATGGACGCGCGATTGCTTTAGTCATGGTCTGCGGGCCATGTGCGATAATTATGGTAATATTTGCATTTGCGTGTGGCTCCGCTAAACAGTTGAGTGAGTCGGCGGGCGCCAGCGACTGACCAACTGACTCTCCGACTCTCTGACTGACTGGAGCCGCAGTTGCATATAGCTGCAACTGTCTGCAATTGAGCTATGCTTCCTTATTGCAGACATGCAGTTGCAGTTGGAGTTGGACTCCCTCGACTTTGCTTTTCTTTAATGGCATTTTAAACAGTTGATGCTGCCCACTGTGCGACCACGCCCAGCTCAAGCAGCTCATTGTCGTTGTCGTTGTCGTCTCGCTTTCAATTAGGCCTTCGCCTCCGCCTCAGCCTTCAAATTCCAATTTCAATTCATAATTTCGAAATTAAATACGATTTGAGTTGTCTTTTAGTTTTTATGGGACGCTTTCTGTCGCATTTTATTGCCCATAAAAGTAAATTACAGCTAACGGATTGCCTCAAATGGGGCGTGGTCGCACTGCTGCCTCTTCTTTCTTCATTGTTTTAATTTTGCGTACAATGCGTTTTCTATGAATGACTGCGGCCGAACTTCAATTTATGCTCGGTCATAAAACAAAACGAGCTGCCCCAAAAAACGAAAAAAAAATACTAAAAACACATTTTGAAGGTTACAAATTAATTAGAGTGTTTTATCAAGTTTAATTAATATCTTTTTTTTTTGGTTTTTTATGTTCAACTGCTGACGTCAGATGGCAAAGATCCCATGTCAAATGTCATTTGCCAGCACTGTAAGTGCCTTTAATTTAATGAGAGCTACTTAATTACAAGCTGCGTTCAGTCCACAGTTGATAAAAAGCAAACGTTATAGAAATACTAAAAAAATACAAACGAAATTTGAAAAAGACTCTGAAGAGAAGCTAGACCTGAAGTGCTCATAAGGGTAAACAATTGTCAGGTCAGCTCATGTTGATCATAATCTCTATTTTGAGTTCTGCATTTGAAGTATTCCTTTAATTTAGATAACTAAAATGAAAATTTACATAGTGTTGTCTTTCAAGATAGTCCTACTTCAATTAAAGAATCCTGCAGGAGTAGAAAATGATGTATATGAGGAGCATGTGAATTTTTCATCAATCAAATATCCAATCTTGACTATTTAAGTTATTTTCCTATAAACCATTGATAGATAGCCATCTGTATCTTGCTGCCACGTATATATCTTATTACAATAATCTCATTAGATGTCAACTACAGCTTAGTTAAAGCAGTGCAGCTCTAACTGAGTATAGGGCCCAATTAGAGCCGAGCAACTCAATTTGCTCTGCTCGTTGACCAAAACACAACAAAATAAGATGCAGTCGCAGTCGCAGTTATCGATGAAGCTCGAGACGATAAACAGTTTCGTTTGCCCCCAAGGATATTAAGCGAAACTCGCATGGGGCATGCTTAAAAGGGCAATCACCCGCAACCAGAGGCTGGCGACAGACAGACATAGAAGCTGACAAAGAAGAAGAAGAAGAAGACGATCCCTGATGGCGATGTATGTTACATACATCGGATCCCAACATCGGGCAAAAGCAACACAAAGAAAAAGGAAACCGAAAGCCAAGACGAAAATTATAACGAGCATTAAAAACGGTTTTTGGTGTTCAAACAAACCACCGCATGCTGCAACATTTGGTGGCAAGCCCCCGCCACTCTCTCCCGCCATTCCGAGTTTTGGCTTCTGGCCTGCGTAGGCGCAGCCACTCACCTGAGCTCCACTTGGATTGGAGTGCTCGAGTGCCACAGCCGCAGCGTCAAAGTGGCCATAAAAATCATAATGAAGCGGCGACTAAAACAAAATGCCATAAAATGCTTTAAATGAAAACGGCATTAAAAATAAAAAAAATAAAAATAAAACGAAAACAAAAACAAAAACAACAAAAAACGAAGCCAAACAATAAAAAAGAGAGATGTCCTTCTTGGAATTCTGACCAGGTCGAGACAGCGACGGCGGCTCAACTCAAAAAACAGCAGTCCAAAAATTCTCAGCTCGCAAAAGGGCCGATAAAGGTAGAGGGGGGATGGGGCATGACTGTGTGGCATGGAATTCATTCAACAGTTTGTAATCAATGTGGACGTGCAGGACGCAGACTTGATAAGCGTTGCATTCAATGACCCAGCCCAGGTAGCCAATCCAAGCGAAAGGTGCAAAAAGACCAAAATAAACGAACGAACGAAGTTTCGCGTTTTTGGCTATTTCGGTGGCCTTTAAGTGGCGTCTCGCACACACAGCTCAGTTGGCCAAGTTATTGGCTAAAGTTGGCTTGTTTATGATCGGATCGAGCCGATTAAGTTGCTGGCGCATTCATAAGAACTGATCAGGCGAGAATGACGGAGCTGAAGCTGAGTTAGCATACGAGAAACTGATTTCGAATTGTGTTTGGAATTTAAGATTTGGCGGGATTGGATTGGGATCTTAATACAAATTATTAAAAAATATATTTTTAAAAAATTATATTCTTTATTTATTTTACCATCTTAGCACAACAAATTAAAGATAATATTTTATTTTTAATTTTTTTTTCATATTTAATATTTATTTCAGCAGCTCTATTTAGAACCTCTGACATCAATACCATTTCAGTAAATGCATTTCAAATATTACCAAACTATAAGTCTTAAAAGGTTTCTGAGAACTTTAAAAATAATAATAAAATATGTTTGTTTATAAAAAAGTTTAACTTGAAATGAATTCTCTTAGCAAAATTTCTTAACAGATTTAGTCTTCTTCTCTCAAAAATATTCATTAATAAATTGGTTTCAATTCCTTTCAATTGCCGTTTTGAAATAAGTTTAATTAAATTTAATGCCCAATATTAAGTACTTCAACTTTGAACAATTCGTCGAGAGCAAACACTCAAAATTTCAAGAGCAGCAGCTCAAGTGCACTAAGAGCAGCAATTCTAAGTTTCAAAAATAAAAGCTGAACATTTTCGACCAGCACTATGCTAAAATACAAAAAATAAAAGAACAACAACAAACTATTCTCAAGTTGTTGTTGGTTTTGCTTCGGCTCTCTGCTGGACTGCAGGTCAATGCGCTTTTGCAAGGTAAATTCAGACGAAAGGCAGCAAATTCCTTAGAATGGCATAACAAGAGCCCAACACACACATATACACACATGCATACACACACATACCTTAAAGGAATTAAAAACACATAAATGTCACTTTCGCATAGCTTTTTGTTTTATGGAGCATCCTTTTGCAACCGGAGCCCAAATGTATGGCTGGAGTCGGAGTCTGAGTCGAACAAAACCAAAACAAAACCCAAGCCAGAGCAGAGCCAAAAAGTAAACCCAAAGCCGCAGACACGGCCACACTTCAGCTGCAGGCCGAGCTTCAGGCTTCCAGCCTTGCCTTGCCCTGGCCTGGCGTAGCCTGCCTGCTGCTTGAGTAGCAAATTTTGACGCAAGCGCAACAAATTCACAGACTCTTAAAACACACACACACGCACTCGCACACGCACACACATACACTTGAGCAGACGTTACCTGAACTTGACAATGAACTCGGTCATTTCGAGGGCAACAAACAAAAGGTGATTTACCTTTATCCTTTACTATGCGCCTTGCGAAACGAGTTGAACGCATTCAATAGATGCCGACAGAGAGAGAGAGAGAGAGAGAGAGAGAGAGAGAGAGAGAGAGGGGAGAGAGGACAAATTCAAATGCATAGACAGATAGAAAGACAGACACACATGGACAGAGTCCAGCTAAATTCTGCTGAAATTCATTCAGACACACTTCGCACATTAACGCCCAGATTTCAAAGCCTTACCTTCTCTCAGCCGTCATGTCCTTTTCTTACTGCTCCTGGTCGCAGCGCTGTTCATATTCCTGGAACTGCGTCGGTCATATCAAAAGTGTGCCCTACTTGGACCCGTTCTATTTAATCTCACAAATTAATGTCCCTGCAGCTAGAGCTCTGCCTCTCTTCCTTCTCCTGCTCTCTTCACCTTATGCAGCGTCGCTCTCAATCAATATCATACGATTTATCAATGATATATGTCAAGGATGTCTTTTAAATATACTGAGAAAATACTCAGCTTGAAATTAATGAGGCGCAGTGCTCTGAATGCACAGCTATTTCCAGCTAAATAAATGAAGCAATTTTGTGGAAATTCTGTATGAAAATGTTGAGGAATTTGGTTTGAAACATGGGAGAAACGAATCAAGGACATTTTAGAGTATTACAGGGAATATTTCTTTTAATAATAGAAATAGTTTGCAGTGGTAAATAAAGAAAAAGGAGGAGTTCCTCCAGATCTGAGTATATGCAATTATCCTATATCTACAATATTTTACCTCTTTCAATCTATTTCTTATACTTATCTTTTAGCTAAAGTGTTTCATGACTTTTCTGAAGAGTTTCCACTGCAATCTTTCAATCAAGTTAGACTCTGTGTCAAATATAATTTGATCGTCATATGTATTAGTCTAAACTGATAGCTATTATATGGTCGTTTACTACACACACACACACGGACACATATACCCACACTCAGACTTATGTTTCATATTAATATTCAGCAGCTGCTTTAGTCTGCTGCTCAACTCAACCAACTGCTTTGCCGCCTTGGTCGTTGTCGTCCTCGTCATTTGCCTGCACTTATACTAACCATAAATTACTAGCTGTTAGCTGCTACCCAACGCTTTATGGCCAACACACCAGCACACAGAGAGTTAGAGTTAAATCTCCATTGGTCTCGGTTAACTGAACTCTCAAGTAGTCTCGATTAGCGATAATATCTCGCCGCATTGTCATAATTCTTGAGCTGCCCAGCGCAAAACCCATTAAAAACCAAATGTTGAGGGGTTGCGATCTGGGGGGTTGGACTCGTCTAAGCTTTCTAATAATCCCGGCATGGCAATGACCGCCAGTGCGAGTCGCCGAGTGTTGTTGATATATGGGGCTTTTGTGTTTATCAAATGCCATCATCAAATTTTCATTAACTTGTTTTTTTTTCCTTCTTGCTACGCTTGCTGTGAATACAATAAATCTTGTGCTCAAAGTTGCGCCAAAAAAATACGTTTTCAAAGAGTCAAAGGACGTTTTTGGCCTATGCTATAAATAAATATGCCGCTCACACTGTTAGGTGAGTCACAGAGTGAAAAAGAGAGTGAGAGAGGGCGGGTGGGCATCGATGACAGCATTAGACAGGAGGAGTCTGTGCTGTGTGTCTCTGCTCGCTCTATGTCCTTTATTAGCCAAGTTTACAGACACATTTGTCAATTTTATGTTGGCTAGGCGTCCAATTTGCCGCATTGCAATAATTATGAATTATATGCAGGCCTGGCAGCCTCCCTTGATGCTGCTGCTGCTGCTGTTGCTGCAGCTTGTGGCACATCCTTCAGTTAATTACCAACAAGACGTCAACTTTTTTAATTCATTTGCCAACTTTGGCACACATTTCCAACGCTCTCCTCCTCTGCCTCTTCTGCTTCTTCCACAACTTTTTTTTCGCCCTGGACAGATGATCGATGTTGGCATCGCATTTGACCTCGCACTGTGTGTCTGATTTTATTGGAAAACTTTTGACGCTGACTGGCTGCTGCTTCAGCTCCTGCTCCTGGTCCTGCTTTTGGCTGGCTGTCCAAATCATATTTTATGGCCATCATTATTACCTAATTTTTATGCGCCCAACCGTCGCCGGCAACTTATAAGTTGGTCCTGTCCTGTCTCTAGCGTCTTCTTGTTGCACATTTCTTTAGCTGCACCAGTTGCCTGCCTCAGCCTCTTTGCTGCCAGCAAACTGATAAAACTTTCTTCAAAAATTATTTTCCTACTTTTTTTTCGCTTTTGCATTTAAACGAGCGTGGCAGACAAAATGCGATTGCTAATTTTTCATGGCGGATAATGAATGATATATTGACTGTAATATGCTGCCCCAAAAGAGGGCGGGAGTGTGGTTGTAACCACCAGCTGGCTGGCTGCCTGACTGAGCTAGCTGGCAGCGCAATTATTCAAACTATTTGTCAGAGAGGGTGAAACCCCAGCGCAGTGGCAGTGACAGCGGCAGTGGCAGACAGGGCGCTAATTAGCCAAAAAGTTTGCATTTGCATCGCGTTGTGATAGATAGGCGATAAAGAGGCCAACGATCTGGCTTCAATGGTCATGCAAGTTAGAAAGTGAATTAGGCAATGGTTTATGATGGGGCTTATTCCATTTGTAATGATTTTGTAAGCGTTGATTTGTTATATGTACAAATACAGCTATTTATACATATGTATATATATATATCTGTATCCTCATACAGCAGTCAGTATATATTTCCAAAGTAATTGCAACAATACATACTACTCATCATAGTATCTTTTATATTTACAAGACTTTCTTTCTTTCAGCTAATCCACAAACAAAAAATCATTCCGATCACCTCTCAGTCTACTACCAACCGCCTTTCGAACAACCACTGCAAATATCTTCACTAAGCATCTTCGCCCTGGCATCATCTTATCAGAGCATCTTTTGCTAATGCCAAAGTATCTGCAGTGTCCGAAAAAGTCGCCACGTTTTAACTCAGTTACAAATTGTTCAATTGATGGGCCATTTGATCATCTCAAGCTCTCGGCGGCTGCCGCCGCCCCCTCGTAAGTACAGCTGCCATGTGACCGAGTTGATAACTGATTTGTGATAAGCCAGCTTTCAATTTTTTCTTCTTTTTTTGTTGGCCAACAACACGAAGTAGAAGAAGAAGAAGCAAAATAACAACAGACATTTGGATGGCCATTACGTGGGCCAGGACAGACACATAAAGTAAATACATAACGTGGGCCAAACGACTAATATGCGATTATGGCAAATCAAATGCCTTTTGGCTCGAGAGTCAACAGCAGCCGCAGCAGCAGCAGCAGCAACAACAATGGAAACGTGAATGAACAGACTGGGACTTGGGCAGCAGTTGGCGGGCCAAGACGAAGGCGCAGGCGACTTTCCAACATTTTGCACATCTGTTCGAATAATATATAGAATTTTTTTGTCGTCCAGACGACGCAAAATGCGAGCAAGAAAGGCACGAAAAAAAGAAGCGAAGCACACACACAGAGTAAGTACAAGCCCAAATATAATAAAAACGACAAGGGCTGCAAAGCAGGCGGGTAGGTGGTCAGGGGAGGGGTGGGGAGCGGTTGGGTATGGGGATGTACAGATCGAGGGGTGTGTGCCAGGTCTGGGTTGTTGTAGCTATAGCTGTAGCTGTGGCTGTGCCCGTAGCGGAGGCGACAATGGCCAAAGGTTACTGACACAGCACGCACATTGACCTTGATCGCTGAGAACGTCTGGAGACGTTCAGTCAGGCAAACGGGAAGCGGCAGCAGCAGCAGCCGCAGCCGCAGCCGAAGCTGTATGAACAAGGAGCACAGCCAGGAGCAGGAGACAGACACAAGACGCTAGTAAATTATTTGCAAATTTATTTAGCTCTGGCTATACAACACAGTAGCAGCAGCCGCCGCAATTCCCAACCTACCGCATTGTTACATCACGTAAGGCAGACGGCAAAAGAATGGCAACCAAATAATACAGCAACATAAAAAAAGGAGCAACTATTGGTAGGGGTGCGGAGCAAATAACGGTGCCTGTGCCTGTGCCTGTGCTTGTGACCAGGATGTGCTCGTTACGTGTCCAAGTTGAAATGAAACCGAAACTGGACGCTGGCAAATTGCTTATGAGGCTGAATCGCCGGCAAAATGTGAAATGAAAGCTGACCAGGGTTCGCAGCACCAGAGGGAACAGCCGGGCCACAGAAGGAGGAGGTGTAGGTCCTTAACAGTCAGGCAGGAAGCGCTTAAAGTTCGTTAAACTCGCTAGCGACCATTGTTGCAATGCACTGAGCGAAATTTTGTGTATGGAACGAAATTCTTATCAATCAAAGTCCTTCACTCTTTATTTAGAGATTCGTCAAATTGCCTTCAAGATTTTAAAGGATTGATTCTTTAGTAAGACAGTAAATCCATTAGACATTTCTTTCAGTGCAACATATTGAGGCGAAAGCCACTATGCGCTCCTATTTGTCTCTGGCTCTCGCTCCTTCTGCCTGCCTGTCTGTCTGTCTGTCTGTCTGTCTGTCTGTCTGTAGTCCGTCTGCCTGACTGTTGCCGCCCTTCGGCCCAATTGCGTCTCAGCTTCAGGACCTCGACACGCTGTTGTCGCTTACGCTTCCTGGCCACGCACAACGCACAAAATATCAACGCACTTTTCAAGTGCTCGCATTTCTTCTTTTCGGGTTGTGGGTATCGTCTGGCGGCGCGACGAGCAGGGATCAGGGCAATAGAGCGCAGCGCCTGAAGCAACCACCACCAGAGCGAGGCCAAACCCAAACTCCAAACCCAACCCAAAGCCCAAACCCAAGCACAAAACCCAAACCCAAGCATGAACCCATGTGCGGGCCCTTGTCTGGTCTATGCCTATGCTTAAGGACTCGCTGCTAGACCTGCTTGGGCAAGGACTTCCTGGTGCGTAAGGCGCTGCGCTCTTCATTCAATTCAAATTTTCTTGCGAAACGCTTTTAATTGCCTAGCCCGCCATGGGCATTGTAGAGGGCGCGGGGCGGGGTGAGGCGGGGTGAGGCAGCAGAGGGGGGCGAACAAGACTTGAAGAGTCGACCTCATAAATTACGGACAGTCAGCGAAGTGCTCACCACACTGGAAATTTGATATTAATATGGAAATTTACTTTTGTTATTGTTTTTTTTTGTTGTTGCTCTTATCCTAACGGCCAGTTTTTTCTTATTGTTTTGTGTGACACTAGCTAAATTTTAATTAAAAAATAATTTAAGAAAAAAATATGTGGACGTGAATATTGGGATACTTGAATGAAGTACACATTGTAAGGCAATTGAAAAGAGAGCAGAAAATATTTCTTATGCAAGAAGATTTATTGGACAATGGGTGCGGTTGGGAGTTTTCCTATGAATTATCCTGAGACAAGAAATTGTTGATAGTAAAATGAAGGCAAATTAAAGATAAATAAAAATGTTAATAATAGACAAGAATGAGGCTAGGCAAAAAGGAAAGAAGAAAAACTAATAACATTTAATTAAATAACATATTATTTTGTTGGATCAATCATTATGCCGACCATTCTTGTGTGGTAAGATTATCTCGTAAGACCTTCATATAACTTTTTTCTTTTTATTAAAGTCTAGTGTCATTTACACATGCTACCCTAGCCCTAAAGTTTTGGCTGGCAAGATTTTTCTAATTTAACAAATAGAATATTTCTCATATCTCTTGCTTTAGATTTTCGTAAAGCAATCGCATTCTTGAGTGACCACTCATGCAGCTCTTGATAGTCATATGCAAGTGATCCCGCTGTAATATTTCACATTCCACCTTTCCTTAATATCATATAGTATATGTATATATACACAGACATACATATTTCTCGCTCTCTTTGAGCACAGCTGACACGCCTCAAAACTGTACCTCGTGTTGCCTTGGGGGTTCACATGTTGACGCTGTTGTGGCTTCTCTTCTTGCACATTCTTCTTCTGCACTGCGCCCCATTCTTCTTACTGTTGCTTCGTCTTCTTCTTCCTCTGCTGCTCCTCCCTGTATTTGTCTCTGCTTCTTCTTTAATCGACGACGACGCATCCACAAATTAGCAGTCGTCGACCTCAATATCAGCTTACGAGCCACATCGAGCCTCAATCCATAGGCATAGGCTAGTCTCGTAGCCTCTCTCCGACTGTCTCTCCGCCTCTTCCTCTGCCTCCTGCACCACTCTGACTGCCCCTCTCTGCCCACCTCTTTAGGCTTGTTCACCTTGCATCTATTGCGCCGCGACAGACATGAAAAATTCCCCCTCATTATTGCACGTAATGTGATGTTGCTTCACTTTAGAATCGTCGCTCGTTTCGCTTCGCTTTTGTATCAACTACACACACGCACACTCACACACACTGACTCGCACACACACGCACTTTGCGTTTCGGGTTTTTGGATTTTGGATTCGGGTTCAGGTTCCTGTGTTGCTGCCCATTGCTGTTCCCCTGTTCAACGGCGTTCTGGTTTTTTGCATTTTGCGCCTCGAGCGCTGCGCTTGGTTAGACCAGACAGACAAACAGACAGACTGGAAGAGAGAAAGAGCGACAGAGAGAGGGAGAGCTCTGCCTGTCTGGCTGTCTGGGCGTATTTTATGTTCTGTTTTGGCTATATAAATTCTGTTGTCGTTCTGCCTACCACCAACGATGATGACGAGTCCAACCTTGTTTTTCCCGCCAAATGCAGACGAAGCAACAGCAACAGCAGCAGCAGCAGCAGCAGCAGACAATACCACATGGCAAGTCCTAGGTCGGTTACACCACCAGACAGAGAGACGGACGGACAGAGACAGACAGAGACAGACAGACAGGCAGACAGACAGACCGTCAGCGTCAACGGAGGGTTACTCACGCTACTATGACTCGCTCAGTTCGCTGAGGGTTACTCACTGCGCCCCAATATTGAAATTCGCAAATTCGAGTTCGAAACCGAAACCGAAACCGAAACAAAAAAAAAAAAAAAACAAAATCATCAACGAAATGCCGGCAGCTCGTCGTGTGAATGAACTCCGTTCAAGGACAATGATCTGCACGTCGAGCGTCCGAGTGCCCATTAAACCTCCTCCGCCCGCTGCCTTTCGCAAACAGACCAGCCCGTGCCACAGCCACGCCCACCGCGCCTTTTGCTTTGCATTTATTGCGATTTATTTTTCGGGCCGAGGGTTGATTTTTATGGGAGCAGACGACGGCGACGACGGCGACAGCGACGGCGACGTCGACGGCGTCATTGACATTGCAAATTCACGAGCAACAGACGCAAAACAAAACAAATCGTTAAATTCTGTGGGATGGATCCCCCTGCTCGATGGATGCTGTCTGCAGCGCTAGCCTCCCTCACATGGCACATCGAAAGTGAACACCATTCAGTCAGCAGATTTGTAGCCAAAAATCTCCACTGTCCTCTGGCTCGTCCTGCCAGATGATGCGTTTCATTATTAAATATTTAGCGACTGTCTCTGCCTGACTACGCCATAGCAACCCCTCACAATCCACCAATCCAACACTCGGCATTCGACATTTAAATGCGCCTTCATGTCCAATCCTCAATGTTTATTGAATTTCTGTTTGCTGTTCGTCTGTTTTGGACCAGTTAGCAGTTGTTTCTTCTTCAGCGCACTGTTGTCGCCAAAAATTGCACCTGTCCTGCCCTGCCCAGACCATTTGCACCTGTCCACGGCGAGTTCAAAGCTTTGATGTTTGTTTTGTATGCGGGCAAAGTTCAATGACCACTGCACACAGCAATTCGAATCGTATTGCAGTCGACTTTAGCCAGAGCAGGAAATTGGTCGAAATTGAGCTAAATACCGAGGGGCCCTCGCATCGTTTTAATGACTTTATAAGTGGTTTTCCCGCTAATAATATTGGGGTAGTCTTGTTCAATGTACGTGCATGCGGGCTTTTTTGTATGAAAATTAATAAAAATTATATAAACTTCTTTAAGAGTTAAATATGCATGTTGATATAAACGATAAGGAGTCGGGGGTAGAGAAATTTAAATTTCTTACAGCATTGACTGGGCTGGTTTTCATCACTTCGGAACTGTGTGTTTAGATATATATAAGTCAATCAGTTATAGAAAAGATTTCAAGTTTAAGTAACTTTATTATTAAAAATTATTAGTATAATACCTATATAGCAAATACTTATCTTTAGCACTATTATTCGTTATAAGCTAACCATAATCCCGACAATTTCTTTTACAGATGCTTTATAGCAATTAACCAGGCTAAATTTTAACTACTTTACTAGATTTTCCTCAAAGTCCTCTCTTTAACAAGTCTCCTAAATATATATTTGCCTGAATATCCTTCTAAATCAATCCCTTGAAACATTTTTCTTACAATCCCTACAAATCGCCTTTATTTCTTTCAAAACTTCATCCTCTTACTTAAAGTCCTATCTATTCACAGCTCGTTTCGTTGGTTTTATTCGATCCTCTTGAAATGCTGTGTGTCAAGCTGTCAAATGGGCAAAATTGGTTCCCCCAGTTGAGATTGGCAAATGAACAGAGGCATTAATTTATTTCAATTTGTATGCAAAACTTTGCATTTGCCAATGGAGACAACTGCAGCAACAGCAACAGCAACAACAACAACAACTCGACTGACAATGCTCGAGAATGTCTGTCGGCTGTCGTCATCTACGGCAGGGGCAACATTTTGACTGGCTGTCAGTTCAAGTCGAAGTCGTAGTCGAGGTCCTACTTGGCAGGACTCTGGGCGACATATTGCCAAACATGTTTATTTACAGCCAAAGGAACAAGCAACAAGGAACAAGGACAACAGCTCGCGAGGGAAACAAAAATAAGAGAAAAAGGAAGAAAAGGAAACTGAGTGTGCACCGGAACCAGATCAAAACCCAAAAAACCGGAGCAAAAATTAACAAAGTCTGGAAAATACACTGAGATTAAAGCGAGCGTAAAAGTTAACCAAGAAAGAAGTTTGCTATAGTTAAGATAACTTTGGATAATGAATCATAGATGTATATAACACCTTATCCATATATAAGACTCTTACAAGATATTTGATATATAAATGAGATAGAAGTATTTCTCCTTTCTACCAAGCTACATTTCCTGCTTGACTTTTTCTCTGTGTGTATTGCAAACGCATCTTGTCACATTGTCATTGTCGTTGTCATTGATATTGCCATTGTCCGCGTCATTGTCAGGAGATATTTTTTTTTCGTTTTGAGTTCCAGACGTCGAACAATTCGAGCAATTTCACTTTAAAAATTGTGGCGTTTAGCGCGCGATTGCCACAAATCAAAGCGACATTAAATTTCCCCTTAGCCCTCCAAAGCCTGCCGCTGCCTGTCGACTTGTATTTACCCTAGGCAGGGGCTGTAACCGCCTTAGATTTGTGTGTCTGTCTGTGTGTGCCTTTTCATTTTTAGATAAATAAAACATCGCAAAGAAATCCCAAATGTCGTCTTCGTCTGTGCAGAGGCGTCCAAGAAAGTGGTTTGAGGAGCAGGCTGTGTATGTGTGAAGGGAGGGGCAGGGGGTTGACTGCTGCCAACATATGCGATGCCAAATCAACAGCAGACAAAACAAACAAAGACTTGGAGGACAGACAAAAGGACCAAGACAGACAGCCAGAGAGACATTGAATTCGTCGTCGCTGTTCAAAAATCGCTAAAGCAAATGAGAAGAAAATAAAAGTTTACGTGGCGCGCACGTGAGTGCCAGAGCAGGCAGCTTTTGCTAGGGCACGCGAGGGTAGCTGCCGTTGCTGCTGCTACTGCTGCTGCTGCTGGTCTGTTGTCAGTGTCTGCTGCCGATTTTCGTGCGTAGACATCAACACAGACGACAATATTCCACTTCAAGTGATTTGTTGTTCAAAGTACAGACTCAAAGACCAAAAATAAAAAAAGAAGCAGAAAATACAGAACTTTTCCAGACGTCGGCGGCGGGTGCTTGAATGATGGCCATGAGGGCTGCTGTCAAGGGGGAGGCAGTCGGTGGGGCAGGAGGGTGACACATAGGTGGCAGGGGCGTAGGCCTACAATTTGTAAAAAGCTCAGCAATCGGTAGCTAATAAATAAATATGCAAGAGGCAGCCTCCATAGCAGGATTAGTCTGTAAATTTATGTCTGATCCATAAGCTATGCATAGAGAATTATTTATGAAAGCTGATATAGATGAGGTCTTAATATATAGATGACAGTCGAATAGGCACAGATGAAGCATAAAGATGATAAGGATGAAAGACGAGAAATATCAAGCAGAGTATGTCTAGGTATAGGTATGATCCTAATATGTGAAAAAATGTTTAAGCGAATCGATAGGGGGTGATATATTATGGATTTATACAAGATTGGGCACTGCTGGAAATAGATTATACAATAGAGCTAGTACTCCTATATGAACAACTAAATTAACTGATAGAACTGATAGAAGCAAAATTAAATGAACTACTAGAAAATCTAGACGAAGTACTTAATGAATTACTAGATGAACTACTAGATGAACTATTGTATTAGAAGAGCTACTACTGGAACTACTAGAAGAACTAATATAGCTACTAATACTAATATAGCTACTAGAACTATCGAAACTCCTAGAGCTACTCGAACTACTGGAAGTACTAATAAGACTAGAAGAACAAGTAGAACTACTCGACGTCAAGTCTTATTATATGAAGTTATAGTGCAATAAGATCAATGCAAGTAGAACCATATAGTTCAAAGTCCTATTAGATTTTTGTATAACAAAACTTAAAGAGACATGACTGAAAGGCGATACTTTGGCTCAGCTTGTTATCCTGTTTATATTTCATTTTTTTTTGTATGAACGTAATGTCAAATTTTATGCGTCTCTGAACGTTGACCCTCGCAAAAAGAGCGGCGCTCGTGACCTTTTGTGCGTGCGTTGACGTGTCTGCGCCACATCAAATTATATGGATGCTGCGCTTGAATGTTGTTTCTGTTGTTATTGCGACTGTTGCTGTTGCTGTTACTGAATCTGTTGCTCTGTTGGTTTGGCACTTTTTTATGCGAAATTAATTTAGAAAACTTTTCTTGAAATCAGCAAATGTGAACAATTCACGTGTACGCCCAAGGGGTCAAATGTCAGGCGTCAGAGCTTGGGGTTGGAGTTTGTTTAGAGTCCCTTTTTTTGGGGGCCTGAGTGCCTCGCTTTGATAAGTATGTGTTTACACTTAATGCGGCTTAGAAAACCATAAAGGTCGGAGTTAAAAGAGACGCTCGACGAGTGAAAAGTGGAAAGTTCTCAAAACTTAGTTACGGAATAAAAAAAATCAAAGTGTCAGACATTGCGTATGAACAACGAAGATAAAACTATTTATGAAGTGACAGGTGTTAGGATTAAAAACCACAAAAAAAAGAACTGAGTGGGGAAACTTAGCAAAAGAAATGTACAGAAGATGTTCAAAAGGTAGAAGTAAAGCAGAGACAGAATTTCATAGTTTATAAGACCTTTAGAACTTAAGATTCTTAAGCTTTAGATGCAGAAGACAAAGTGCGTTGTACTTAAATTAAATTTAAAATGGTTTATCTGAGTGTGTCAAGATATTTGACGACTATCTTCAAGTCAAAATGGAGTTCTGTATGCGAGTATATTCTACATAATCGATCATCTGTCATATATCTTTCAATTCTCAAAGTATCTTTAAGTCAATGAGCATTTATTTCTATGCGAGTTTCTTTTCTATTCAACTAGTATCTCTTCCAGCAAACACTTAAGATTTGTGTTTGTCTTTTGAGTAACTTTTACTTGTACTAAAGCAGTTTCTTTATCTCTGCGCGTATCTCTTTAGTCAATCATCATCTTTTTAGCTACAAGTGTATTTTAGTCTCTCTCTCTCTCTCTCTTTCTCAACTAAAGCATTTTTAGTTGTATTTTTGTGTGCTATGCCAAACCCTCGTTGCAGAAGTTTTATGGTAAATGCCCCAACGGAAATGCCCCTAGCCAAGAAGTGTCCCTACTGACAGCTCAAATGACCCATTCGGTGGCCACAATTTGCCATCGCTTGGATCTCTGCGGCAAGAGCAGCAAACGGCATGTGGCATGCGGCAAGCGGCAAGTGGCAAGTGGCAAGCAGCAAATGGCGAAGACGACATCAGCAAATGGCAAATGGGGCATCGGCATCTGATAGATATAAAAACATCAACACGCTGCCATCCACTCAATGCGCATTTGTATCTGTGGAAATGTGCAGCTGTATCTGTATCTGTATCTATATCTCTCTATCTACAAATGTATCTTGTCTGTATGTGTGTCTGTGTGTGTATGTGTGGCTTTGCCTTTGGGTGCTGCATCTTCCGCTCATAGTGCATCGAACTTCAACTTCGGATTCTACGTTGTAAATATCTTGTGCTCATGTATCGACAATAATTACGTCTGAGCTGCTCGTAGATCGCAACTCAAAGAATTTGCAAGATACTCAGATGGAGCAGACAGAGGGGAAGATGGGTGGGAGAGAGAGAGAGAGGGCGCTATGACTGGACGTGAGAAGGCCGCAAACAATAAGACAAACAAGCCAAAGTGTGTAGAACGAAATGGAAAATGGAATCGAATCGAACCGCATAAAATGAAATTATGCACCCACCCCTCACCTCCCCCCTCTTTCACTCACTCACTCTTCTTCTGCTGCTTTCCGCACAATATTCGTTCGTTCGTTCCTTCCCACATTCTGCGAGGTGAATGGACGCAAGGTGACGGCAACGTAGCACAGTCGCTGCTCGCGTCGCTGCTGCAGTCAACGTCAGTTGAATGTTGGCTTCATTTACTATGGATTTGCGCGCCAAAAACGTTCCCCTTTCAGGAGTTGACTTTGTTTTGAGAGAGACAGACATAGCCAACGAGAGAGAGAGAGAGAGAGAGAGAGAGAGAGAGACACGCGCGCCAGCGAAACGTAGTGAATGTGAAACGTGGATGCCAAAAGGGCCATAGGCATGGGCATGGGCGTGGCAGCAAAAAAAAAGCAGAAAAAAACGAGACAGGAGCACAGGCCAGACGCCAACTGTGCTGTACTCGCTGCCATTTACCATTACCACTTCGCATCGACGACTGCCCCTGGCCTGGCCTGGCCTAAGCCAACCTCCCCCCGCCCGAGAAGCGAAGCGTTTCAGAACTGCCGCTCCTTCAGTTTTGTGTTTGTCTTGCGAGTTTTGCTTTGATCCCCTTATTCTGTCTGGCTGGCTGGCTGGCATTCCCGTTCGCATTCGCAATTTTGCTTTTGTTTTTGTGCCCATTGCCATTGCATGCACTTCGCCCGCCACAGACAGAGCCATGTTATTGCCCTGTCGTCCTCTCCTGCTGCTGTGTTGGTGCTTCTCTCCTCGTTGCCGTTGTCGTTGTCGTTTGCTGGCTTTGTTTACAAGCATTTGATGGACCACTAACGTCGCATTGAGGCTCCCCTTCGTATTCGCATTCGCATTCTGCAAAATGCGCGCGATTTTCTTGCTGCTGCCCTTTTTTTTGCTATTTGTTGTTTTTGCGTTGGGGATTTTTCTTCTTTCGCTTTGGCGAATTATGACAGCAAAACGTGTTGCGTGGCACAAAAACAAATGGCGAGAAAATTGTAATTCTCTTGCTCGCTTGCCTGCCTGCCTCTACTGCGTCTGCTGCTGCTTCATCTTCTTGCTTATGCTGTGTGTTTTGGCCCCCAAAGTCTTCTCTGGCAATTCGCATTCTCATTGCCATTCGCTTGATTTTTATTAGTTGTACTTTATTGAATTCGTCGATTGAATGAATTGCTCAATGAGCGGTTCCCCCCAAAGCATACGCCACGCCAACGCTCCCGCAACTACCCCCCCCCCCCCCCCCCCCCCCCAATCATCCCATCGTTTATAGGGATTCTCAAGTGAAATGGGATAGAAAATATGTGAATTATCTATGTGAATGCTTGTTTAGAGCTTATGGAAGAACAAGTTCTATTGAAATACTAAATTAAGGTTTGTTTATTGGAAGCAAACGATTTCCAGATAATTTCCAGGAATATTCCTTTAGTGAATAATGAAATCGTCTATTTTACTCGAGAAAAGATTTTCAAATTACATTTCCTTACTAGAAATTGAATTTGAGTTATCAAGTTTTGGTAACACAATTCCAAGAACCTCTTATAAGGAAAACGTATTTGGGCTACAAATGATATCAAATAGAATTGAATTTATATTTTTGAGAATCATATTTTTGAACACATTAAAAGTACATCTACTTCTAAATTTGAGAGCTGTTCTTTCACATTTATATATATATATATATATATATATATATATATATATATATATATATATATATATATATATATATTAGGAACTGCAGATTTGGTTAACAACAATCGTCGTCGGAGTCCGAGTCAGAATCGTCTAAAGCATCGCAAATTTCCTGAGCAGTTTTTGGCTTACTATTGGCTGAAGAACATTTGACGCTCTTCGAGCAACCTATGGCGCTTCGGAGTAAATTTTCCTCTATAGTCGTTGTGGCCAGCTCTATGGCGCCATAGGCCCTCTTTGATCCATTATTCTGCAGTTGCACAGCCCGATTTATCATGAAATTTAGTTTGATTTTCTCCTTGTCAAGGCAATTGAGCAATTGCTTTATCTCGTTCCTCTCCTTGTAAGTTTTACAGGGATTGCCGCACAGATCGCGTGTGCGTTCCTTCAGATCGTTTATAATTGCATTCTGGCAATCGATCTCTTTTGTCAAACCGAGATACTCCCGGTACATGCGCTGCTCTTCTTCATTATCCTCGCTCGTCTCGTCCAGCAGCTCGAACGGATCCTCTTCACTCTCATCGAGTTTGTCCTCATCAATTACTTCTTCTTGTTCTTCGGCTTCCGCATCTACTTTTTCGCCTTCATCTTCTTCTGCCGTCTGAGCAACCTCTCCTTCCAGAGCTTCTTCGTTCCCTGCATCAGCCATTCAGTTGGTTTAGCGCAAGTTTTCAAATTTTCAATTTCCTAATAATTTTGACAAGTTGTGAATTTGTTTTTCGAGTGAATTTTGGCAGATGAATAATTGGGAGCTAGACAAAAAGGTGAGATGTAGATATTGAAGGATTTTGTGAAATGAGGAACAAGAAACATGGCTTCTTAAAGGAGGAACTCCACTTCATAATACAACAGATCTGAAGTATGAAGTCGTAGTAAAAGAAGAGAAAAAACATAACCCGATACACTGATTTACATATAATATGTGAGGAAGATATGATATTGATAAGCATTTACATACTCCGGGGGTAGATATACAATAGCTTTTAAATTCACTTGAAGCGAAACTAAGCTAACTATAGAATATGTAGCTATAGCTCTATATTCTTACATCTAGCTACATAGCTCACAGAAGTTTTCTCTTCAAACTAAATTTTTCAATTGGACCCTTTTTTATTGACCTTAATTGAAAACTAAAATTGAATTGAAATTGAAATTGAATAAAGAGAAACTTTTAAGTTTTCCGTTTTCCATTTTCCTTTCTGCGTCGCACTTTTGAATGCATTTCGGCTGATGTCATCATTGGTTTTTATGGCAGGTATTAGCTGCCGCTTACATTGTGTCTACAGTTTGCTTACTTTTGATGCAGCTCACGGCCACCCACTTCATTCCGTTTACCTGTGTGTCCCGTATCCTGATGACGCCTCATAAATACATGTGCCGCCATAATGTCGGCGCCCATAAAAAATCCAAGTCGAATGCGAAAACTAAAGCTGTTGAAATCGTTGCTCACAGGTAAGGCGAAGCGAGAGTCCTTTATTATAGGGAATACTCGTAAAGTGGCTTAAGTGCCTTAAGGGAGCCGCTGCTGCTGCTGCTGCTGCTGCTGCTGCCGTCGATGACTGCTGCTGCTGCTGCTGCTCCTTCTCCAGCTTATGCTCCATCGTTCGAATGCACTTAATGCCAAATTAAATGCAATAGGGGTGTCTGGAGTGGGGCGTAGGGGCTGTGGCAGCCATGAAAACCGCTTTATGATTAATGCGCAGCAGAGTCGTGTCGAGTCGAGTTGAGAGTTATGCGCCTTGAAGCGTAATCCGTGTGGCATCAGCAGCAACAGAAATCACAGTGCCAATAAAAGCGTTAGGCAAAGGCTAGGCACCAAAAGGGGTGACCAAGGCAGGGTGTTGAAGGGGAGCAACAGCTGCAATAAAACATAAATTTCTGACTGGCGAAAGGAAACGGAAATGCGTGCATTAACAACTAGTCGAGTAGGGTGAGGCGGAGGCGAGGGGGTAGTTAAAAGGGGACAGATTAAGGGATGTTAGTCGAGGGGAAGAATTGTTAAGGGGGACTAGTAAAAGCGGAGGGAGTAAAAGAAGACTAGACTTAGAGGAGAGCGTAGTTAGAGTATGATAGGTGAAGGGCGGGCAAAGGAAGTTGTTAAAGGGGGATAGTCAAACAGGGATAGTAAAGAGAAATACTTCAATAAGGAATAGTCAAAGAGGGAATAATCAGAAGAAGGAGGGCTTAGGTATGCCACTCGCCAAGTGTTGACTGACTTCTATTTGGCAGTTGGTTCGTTCTGTTCGGCTTCTGGTGGTTTGGTTTGGTAATGTTGAAAACCACTTAACAGCCACTCGCTTGCCACGCTATTAGCACATTTAAGTTCTGGGTGTATGAGATAACTTGGTTGTTTTCTCTCTCATTTTTTGGCATATTTCCCGTTAGCCATTTGCTGTCTCTGACACTTGGATTAGTTTAGCTAGAAACGACACTCGACATTTTAGCCCTGACACAAATATGAACCCCACATAGTAAAGTTCTATAGCCAATGACAGGCAAGGACATGGACACCAGCACCAGCAGCAGCATCATCATTAGCCAGAGGAAGCAGCAGCCAAAGAAACGCGTTGCATGCCCTCAATTTACATATCTAGCTGCATAGCTGCCAGCTAGCTACTTGTTTCAATGCATTTTCGATTTGTGCGCAGATTACATATACGATTTGTTAAACGCCTTAAAGACTTTAACATGCTAAATCAAATACAATTTGTGCAAACTTTCATTTGCAAGCTGTGCAAATACACACACACTCATACACACACACAGACACGCTCACACACTCGCACACATACACACATATGCTTTGTCTACACATAAGTTTTGCTCCTTTGCAGAATCTTTTGCGCTTCGCCCTTTTGGCTGCATGCAAGTTTTTCTTTCAAGTTTATCTGCAAACCTCGCTAGCCCCGCCCCACTCTCTCTCCCCCTCTCTCTCTCTATCTCTCTCTCTCTGTCCCTACATTTTCTTTCAGTTTGCTTTTCTTCTAGGTTTTCTTTTCTTATACATTCTTTTTCTGTTGTTGTTGTCAGGCATTGCAACTGGCGCATTTGTTTTGTTTGCTATTGTTGCAGCGCTTTGTTTATGCTGCAAAAAGAAGCATGAAATGATTTCATTAAAAAAGTTGTAAACTTTTTCATTTAATTTAACTGCAAACATCTTTTGTGCCTGCGCTCGCTGTATTATTCGCATTTTCCATAGCCATAGCTAACTGCCACGACCCGTCTCCTTTAGTGGCTCATATTATATGGCGAATAGCGAATGGCGAATTGAATTGCGAATTGAAAACTGTGAAAAGCGAGTTTCAATTAAACTTTTCGCTTTTTAATTGATGGGGGGGGGGGGGCAAAAATGTTGCCCCAACTCCCTCATTCCTCATTCCATCAATCTTTGTCGCACGAAAGCTCAGCTCGATTGATAGCGGTTTGCACGTTAAATGTCAGCTCGCTTCGCTTTTCATATAATTTAAATGACAGGCTAATTGAGTTATTTCGTTTAATTACAGGGTATATATATGTGTATTTATGTGTGTGTATAGAGTGTCAGGCCGATAACTCATATTTGCACCATCTAAAAAATAAACAGTATCTGGCGTAATCAAGCACTCGCATAACAACAATTATTTTGGACTTGCAGGCAAGCATATAATTCAATTATGGCCACAATACACGCTGCCACAGACACAGAGTGTGTGAGAGAAAGAGAGAGAGTCAGAGAGAGAGAGAGAGAGAGAGAGAGAGTGTGTATGGTGGTGGTGGGGGCTGCAACCCTTAAGCTGCTAGCTGGCACGCGTGCTGGCACAACATGTCGTATTAGTAATATTTAAACACAAAAGCTCAGCAAATGTTTGACATGCGTCGCCATTAGCCGAGCGATGCATTGTGGCACGCATAGCCCAGCGGCTGGCAGGGGAGGCGGGGCAAATTCAATTTTCGCATAAAACAAAGGCAACGTCTCCACTCCAAGCAACTTGACTCGCCCCGACTCGACTCGCCTCGTCTCTATAATAACAACAATAATAATCTGCTTAGAAGCCAGCGATGCGAAAGTGAAGAAATGCGTTGTAATTCCAAAGTTCGCTGCCGTCAAATGGAAACAAGGCAACAATATTGCAGCATATGGAGGCAGGCTAGCTGCTTGGCGGGCGTAAGCGGTGCCAGCAATGCCAGCCGTGCCACATTAAGCCGCACAGTGGCTTGCATGCCAAAGAATGTGGTTGCAAATATAAATATCTATGTATATAAGGAAAATGCCATACCCACTCTCTCTCTCTCTCTCCCTCTCTCTCGCTCTATCTATTTCTCTCTTTCTGTCGCTCACTATGAAATGTGTCATGTTGACAGCGTGGAAATGTCACTCATGCGGCGTCGTAATGAGTTTTGCCAACATTGAATATATATATATATATATATATATATATATATATATATATATATATATATATATATATATATATATATATATATATATATATATATATATATATATATATATATATATATATATATATATATATATATATATATATATATATATATATATATATATATATATATATATATATACTCAATGTTGGCAAACACAACCCCAAACCCCACCAAACCCCAAACCCCTAACTGCAGCTCTAGCCCTAGCCCTCATTCTTGTCCTCGTCCAACAGCCCTATTAAGCAGCACATGTCCATCCCCTGCAGTAAGTTCGCAATGCGGCGAACGCCCACGAGGCGTATGTGCAATGTGGCTCAGATGATGAGGCGAACAGCAGGTCTTGCTACAGTCTTGCAGCAAAATGGCATCATTTCAAGCAAAATGTTCCAGGCGACCAAGTGTGAGCTCTGTATTTAATGATTGATTGATTGACCGACTGGAAATCAACTGAGTAACTAGATTTATGCGCTGATTGAAGTATAGATTGAGGCACGGTCCGATTGGCCACATCTTTGACTGGTTGCCTTACTGCTCAATTGATTAACTGATTCTATCATTGACTGACTAATTGGCTGAATGACTTCCTGACTAGCTGATATATTGTTCTTCGACTACTGATTATCTGATTGGCTTATAAACGACCTGATTGATGGACTGCTTGATTGATTGACTATCTGATTGATTAACTAGCTGACTGATTGAGAGGCAGATTGATTGACCCACAGATTGTTGTGGCTCCTAAGTCAACCGTCTGTCTTAGAAGCTGACTGACTGAATGATTGATGGGGTGATACAGTGACTTTTAAATCGTCTGCTAGTCTAAGCAATTATTTAAGTGACTAACAGGCTGAGTGGCTAACTATGTCTTGAATAGGTTGATCGACCCACAAATTGATGACTAATTCATTGATAATCAACCCGAAGTTTTAAGAGATAGAATTAGGCAATTTCGTCAATGCAGTTGTCAGTCATAGTACATTCTCGCTCTTCTAGCTAATACAGTAATATGAGCCTCAAGTTTTCCTGAAGTCCGTCTCACAATGCCTCAGCGCTTGCCAAGGCAATATCTATCATATTCAATCAAAGCACACCTTCACTTGAAGTAGCATAAGGAAAAGGCCGTCACAATCAACTTTGCTATTAGTTATCAAGGTCCAATGCAGCAGTTGAACAAAACATGTAACTACAATATAGATACTATATATGCTGAGCTGAGTCCTGATAATGCCATCCGAGCTTGAGGAAGAGCTGCTTGAGTGGGAGGTATTTGTGCCACATTTGAGAAACTGCATCTCAAGGGTTGAGCGCTAGGCGTTGGTGTTGGGGCTGTGTGTTATGGTTGAGGCTCGTTTCTATGTTTGTTAGAGCGAGACAAGAGTTGGCCCGCACGAGACCAGGCAAAGAATAAATTTGCCTTTTGGCCAACAAAGTTGTGAGTGCCCACGCCCGCGCCCACGCCCACGCCCATGTCGAGGCTCAAGAGTCAACAATGGAATGTCAGTAACGCCCACAAGCCTAAACTAAAACACCAACACACACACACACACACACACACACATCTATGAAAATGGACGTACGTAGCCGGAAGCCAAAGACAGAGATGGAGAGAGTGAGAAAGAGAGACAGAGACAGAAACGTCGACGTTGACGTTGGCAGCTGCCTGCAACTGCCGTACAATTTCCATTGTAGTAGAATTTCACAATAATTGCAATGCAGTTGCTGTTGTTGTTGCTGCTGTACTACTATATGGAACGTAGTATGCTCTATATACCATACACTTTGCCTTTTTCGGTCATGCAGCCCACAGCAGAGCGAGAGAGTGCAGCACACAAAATATCGATCGACTTAAATGAATTTAGGTCAGTCAAAGTCCCCGCCCTGCCCCCTAAACCACCCTCAATGGTGGGTGTTGTATATATATGCATATATATGTGTGTGTGTGCATCTTACAGATACATGGAAAATGGAGGGTGGAAGGAGAAGTATGGAGTGGGTAGGGAACATGGAAAATGTCAGCCACTACTCACGTAACTTATTTTAATTCAAATCAAATAGGGCAACTTGATTGAAATGAAGGCGGCTGCAGCTATTGATAGTGCGAGAACAGTCGCACACGCGCACAGCATTTCAAAAAGATATAAACTATATACTTTATAGATATACTATATATGTGTATATACATATATGTGTAACAATAGTGCAGCTGAGATGCCAGAGGCTAACCTCCTCTCTCAGCCCTTAGATTGGCCATGCCAAACACGCGCCATCAACATGTGCATTTTATGAGGGCGCTGTCAAAGCGAAAGACAGACGCATTGACGAATACAAGGCTATGCTAAGGGAATTCCACCGCCTATCACACCAGACCGTTCCCTCACCCTGAATCCCCAATCACCCAGGCATGGTATTCAACTAATTTAACGTTTTATGACACAGGGCCTACGTGCTGCGACGGAGCATGGGAACAAATGGTTAAATCATAGACCTCCAAAGCACACGAAATGCATAAAGCAGCAAAATAAAGTGAAATGGCAAGACAGCAGCCAGCTCGAGTGCGCTAGAGTAAGAGGGCATGAGACTGCGCGTGTCTGCAACTGTCACGTGTGGTCTATAAAAGATGGAATTCTCATTGTGTTTTTATTCGAAGATTTTTACGCTGAATATTTGAAAGACTTGCCGGTGCAGGCAACTCTAAGAATGGGTTGCATTTGTTATACAGCTACAGATACATGTCACGAATATCCGTATCTAACTAGAATTGAATAAAAGGTGTATATATATTATATACAAATTATATACTTAAGGAGTTTTAAAAACATTTAAGCTATTTCTAAACACCATTACAGGCAATTTTCAATGTTACAGATTCAAGTCGTAATAGTTTTCTTAGATATATGCTATATATGGAGTTCAGAGAATCTTAGTTTCGTTATTAGGATTTCTAAATACACTTGACCTATATTTTAGTTATCCTATGACCCATACTGATCAAATCCAAACATTTCTCTTGCTATATATTATGTCCAGCTTAGACATAAATGGTAGAGTTAGACTTTTCTTATATCACGCTATAATATAAATCGTAGTCAAACAAACCATATTTAACCAATGTTAAATCAATGCCATTCCCTCTCTCTCTCTCTCTCTCTATCTCTCTTCCTCACTGTTTTACTCCATTGTGCTATAAGCTTTTTATTTTTCATATTCTTTATAGGATATCTACTCCTCGAATATACTCTTTTGCCTTTCAAGCTCTATATTTTGCGAGCTCAAACCCAAACATACCTTATAATACGTTGCACACTCTCTCTCTCTCTCTCTCTCTCTCTTCATCTTTATTCTTTCGCTCTCTTAACAGCTTTTCAATAAATTTTCGCTTTATTCCTGATTAACAAAACACTTTTATAGCATAACTCCCAGTCGTACATGCCCTATCAAAGAGCACTCGTTTTCTCTCATTCTACTACTTTTTAATGTATTTTCGCTGTTAACTAGAAAGGGTTAACCCTGCAGCGCACTTATATCCATTTACGAAAGCAGCCGCAAAGCGCAAGCAAAAGTTCAACTTCAAGTTGAAGTTGAAGTAGAAGTTGAAGTTGAAGTTGTGAACATAATCGAAATGCAGAGTTGTTGTCCAGCCCTCCAGCTCAAGCCACGCCCACCTGGTACGTAAAAAAGGCGTAGCTATCGCAAACTTTAGCATGAGGAAAGATAAAAAATAGAGCTGGGTTTATATATGAATGTTTTGTAAACTATATATTATATATTTATTTTATTCACTTTGAAAAGTTTTCCTCTTTTCACTTTAGGAAGTTGAGTAGCTGCTTAAGTCTCTGGCTTGAAACATTTTCATCTTTGGGCGAGTTAATAGCATTTTAATTGCTGTGCATGTGAAATCGATTTTTAAATGCAGCTCCATTAATAATAGAGGGTCACCTTCTTCAGTACAGGTGGATGCATGTGCAAATGCACTTTTTGTATTTTCATGGAAAACCTCCGACCCCCAAACTAATTATGCATCAAGGACTTGAGGGCTAGGTGCGACTCGTCAGACACGCCCTTTGACGATGGCAGCTAACTGGGTTAACGGTAACTAACAAACGATTCCAAGTCCCAGTTTCCAAACATACCTTCCACAACATGGCATCCACAACATGTAACCAACGCTGTCCACAGGGCCGCGACTCGGTGCAAGCGCCCCCAACTGCCCCAGTTATGTTGGACAGCGGACAGCGCGAACAGCAGGCCATGATCTACTACCACAATTACAAATGCTCTCTCTCTCTCTCTCTCGCTCTCTCTTTCATTGTCGTTGTTGCTATCGCAGTCGAATGCAGCAGTCGCGTTTACTACGTGCCCTCTGTTGTCGTCGTCTCAATTGCAGCGCAAAAACAACCAGAAATAGCTATCGTAGGGAAAACGAATAGCAGATACCCTTGCCGATATATTACAAATATGAATATATACTGAATACAATATGAACTGCATAGTCCTTAACCGACTAAGGGCTTCTGTAATTGGAGTTGTGAAATCCATTGTCTCTACATCTTAGAAGAAAACATAATACCTAGAGTCAGGGTATTATAGCGATACTTGAAGAACATAATCCCATACTCAAAGTATTTTCTGTTCATATCTTGAAATATCTCTAGTATTTAGTAGGCTTTTAAAGCCATTGATAAATTTTTAAGTTTTCCTAACTAGCTATAAGCAACCAATGGACTAGCTATAGTTTAGCAGTAGAAACTTTATACTAGCTATAAATTACCTATAATCTAGCTATAAGCCCGCTATAGACAAATTAGCTAGCTAGCAATACACTTGCCACAATCCAGAGTAGCAATAATCCAGCTACGGACCAGGTATAGACTGCCTATAGACTAGCTTTAGACTACCCATGACCTACCTATGGACTACCTTAAGACTGTCTATAGATTACCCATGTTTATCAATCCAAGCTGTTACAAAGATCTTGACAAAGTGCTGTTGCTCTGACTGCATTAACAGCCTGGCGCCACGTTTACGTTACGTTTTGCGAGTACAACTCGACGTAGTCCCAGCTGCAACAGCAGCAACAACATCAAAACAACAACAGCAAGCGAGCGAACGTGCCTACAAACGAGCCGCCGAGCGAGGCAACGACGACGACGATGACGACGACAGCAACGACGACCCATACGAAGTACCCAACCTGTAACCAGTTGGACGCCTCGCCGCTCGGCTTTGGGGCTCGTTGCAGTCGACGCGAATTAAGTTTTGGATTTGGCTTTTGGTTTTGGGGTTTGGGTTATGGGTTTTGGGTTAGTCGCCAGCCCACAACGAGCGAGCAACGAGCTACACGCCTATCTCGGGGCCAAGCAGCCGCCCTGACGCCCTACTTTGGCTGGCTGGCTGGCTGGCTGACTAACTGACTGGCTGGCTGGCTGGCAAGGTTCGGCCTTGGTGCTCAACACTGACCCGCTTTTTGACTGTATGTGCTCTGTGTGTGTATGTGTGTGTGCAGCTTATGAAGGCATATTGCTCTTGCTCTCTGCACTGATGATTATTTTTTGTCGCTGCTGCTGCTGCTGCTACTGTTGTTGTTACTGCAATTGTCGACTGTTGCATTTCAAATGCGTGTAGCGAGTTGCATTTTAAATTGAACACAACATTTTACGCTCAATTAGCGTGGCAGACACACGAGGCGTATACGCAATATTTAGTGGCATTTGAAAGGGTGAAAGCACAAAATGTTTGCGAGCATTGAAAAAGTCTTTAAATATTATTTATTTAATAGTGTCTAGACTACAAACTAACCAACATTTTAATTAACAAATACTAATTCGAGCTGCGTTGAGCAGATGACAATTCGCACTGAAGTTACAGTCAATGGATGGTTAAGTGTTGTCTGCGATGGAAGTGTATGCTATCATAGTAGTAATTGGAAAATGAGATTTGAATAATATTTTATAACTATATTATGTTTATCTCTAAAAGAACTATAAATTATTATGATATTTTCAACTTATGAGTTAAAAATATATTTCATATGAGTAGAAGACTTTAAGGCACAGAAGATATTTTATATAGATAGCTATACGATATGGTGCCTCGATCTAGTTAAAGTTGACTTGCGTACTATCTACAATTCAGAAACTCTATTTTATCAAAGCTTATGTTTTAACTGTGTGAATATCTACTACTACGACTATAACAACCCCTATATTTACTACTCTATCTCCTACAATATCTAATCTATATACTTCTATGTCTACTCCTCTATCTACTTTTCTATCTACTACTCTATCTACTACTCGATCTACTACTCTATCTGCCACTCTGTGTACTTACGAATCTACTCCTTTATCTAATATTCTATGCACTACAATTGTACCTACGACCCATCTATAGCTCTATGCTCAATCTATCCATCTATCGACTATTCCATCTACTAATCCATCTACTGCGATATCTACTACCATATCTGCTACTATAATATTCACTACTATATCTACTTCTCTATGTACTACTATATAACTACTATATACCCTCTTCTAACTAGTCTATATTATATTGACCAATCAAAATACTTCCTTTAAAACATGCTCCTACAAATTCACAAAATCTCTACTTTTCAAAATAAAAAAATATATAAATATATATACATATATATACATATATAAATATATCTTTCTATATTTCTTTCCATTTCTTTGAGCTTTGTCCACGATATAACATATTATATATACTATACTACCATAAAGATTGATTAGCCTTCAAGATGTGAATTGGCTTGAAGAAAAAAGAAATGGGTCAGCACTTCAGCCAGCTGCAAAAACACAATTATGAGAAACTAGACTCAAGACCTCTCGAATGAAATAATTATTGAAAGAAATTGAAAGACAAAACGCATTTGGATTGCGGTTGTTCACGGGCTTTTTTCTTTTTTTTCCTATTTGTGGTCAGCTTGCATAGATTTTGGCGAAAGCCGCCAAACAGCGCCCACACAAAGAAACCGCCAACTGCGTCGGTCGAACCACCAACATAGCACCACTGAACCACTGGCTGGCCCGGCTGCCTGGCTGCCCGACTGCCCGGCTGGTCACTGGCGCTGCGCTGTGCTGTGATTCATCACGCATCAAAAGAGAAACTCCAGCCAACGAGAATAATGAAATTAATTTGAGCTCTGGCCACAGGCAGAGGCAATGGCAATGGCAGAAAGCAACCCTCTGGCTGTTGCGGTCGCATCTTGCGGGGGCATGCCACAGTTCCAGCGACGATTGCCATGCTCTGTTGCGCGTTGTTGTTGTTGTTGTTGTTGTTGTGGCAGGTCGCAAATTTCAGACAAGGCGCATTGCCAGACAGTGACTCGAGCTCGAGCAACTCAGAATCTGACTTGGGCAACGAGCAATGGGCAACGATGTGGCAGGTGCACCCCTTCCCTTCCCTTCTTTACCCCCTCCAGCTGCCTGCCACAACATTTGCAAACGCATCGCTGCACAAGCTGCGAGGCAGAATTTCTCGCAGTTGTTGGCTGCTGGGCACACTTAATGCCCCGTTACTTTTGTTCGTCTGCCACGAATCGGACTCGAACTGTAGAGCACTTGAACAATACTTGATATATATATATATATATATATATATATATATATATATATATATATATATATATATATATATATATATATATATATATATATATATATATATATATATATATATATATATATATATATATATATATATATATATATGGTATATATATATGTGTGTATATATTCTCAATCAGCATAATAAAAAGTATTGTCCATTAACAGACAAGTGCAACTGCACTCGAACCGAAGAATCGATAGCCGCAAACTAGATGCAAATAGCAAAAACTAAAATTTGTTGAGGCTTTTACGTTGCATTTGAGATTGGTGAGATTATCAGAAACTTGTTGGGAAGTAAAAAACTATGAACTTTGCAAAGGATATTGCTTGATACGTACATTTGCAAGGTTCTATTCAATCAAAAGCTGTAAATCGTAAGCCTAATAGGAATAGGAATAGTTATAAGTATATACATATGTATTAAAACACGATGAGCTTCACTGAGATCCTCTCAAGTAGATATATTAACATATGTTTTCTCAAACAAATCTTCAGAAATTTAATTTAATTTCTTAGCCTCCATTTTTAATTGTAGCTCTCTGTATCAGACAAAGTCCAAATATATAGCAACACTTATCTAAATATCTTAGTCAAACAATGCCAACCAAGATCTGCTCTACTGCTTTGCCAATTGTTGTTGTTACACAGTAAAATTTCAATTTAAGGGAATATCTCTAATGACATCAGCTTGCAGCCAGACGCACACACACAGAACTCAGCCGCATTATCAACCGAGATTGTGTCCATGTGAGACTGGAAATGAGTTAGGTGTCTGGACAACTGGCAATGCTGTGCTGCAGTTGTGCCTAACTGTTTGGCCAATTGGCAGACCGATACGAGATGCTCGCTAGCTAGCTGAGAGCTGGATCATTATTTATTTACACTAAAAATGTGCTTCCCTTGCTCTCTTAGATTGGGCAATTTATAACGAGACACTTGACGCCCAACAAGCGGCCAATTCTAGCGTCACGTGGTAGTCTCAAATTTGCTCAGATTCATACAAGTATATATATATACATACTCATATATATGTCTGCGATGTGGAATGTGTGGAGTGCATATGTCCGTTTGGCTAGACCCCAGCAACAGCTCAACAATTTCAATATTTCATCAAAGACATTCAAAGACTGTGCTCTCTCTCTGTTCGCTTTTGGTTGGGGGTTAAGTGCAGCAGCGCCATGCTGGCGCTGCAATTATTCTCGTTAAATGTGGAGCAATCGATGGGAGGCTGTGGAGAGCCAAGACGAATGCCAAGTAATGCACATGTTACTATTTACTTTGCGTGTTCTCCAAAAGAAACAAACGACAAACCAGCCAGCAGCAGCAGCAGTTCAGCTCCCAGCCGCTTTCCGTTAGACATTGAACGTTGGCGTGTTGGCGACGTCACTTACTACAGTTGACAGCAGTAACCCCCAACCCTGAGCCCCAACTCCAACTTGTACAGCTGGCTGTCTTTGGTTATTACTCATACGCACAGTGGGATGGCAAGTCCGGAATTGACTTTGCACTCGCAGTAATGTTACTGCCAAACAGTCATGGACGAAGCATTGTAAACTGCACAGCTTGGCCCAGAAATAAGGCAATCAAACATGGCTTACAAAGGATAGACCAAGTGGTTGGGTCAACGCAGCCAATTGTGCGCATCTGTTTGTAATTGCGTTTGCCAATGGCAAACCACAAATCAGATATCGAAATGCTAACAAAATATTTGATAGGTGCGCACTGCAAATGTCAACACAGGAGGCCTTTAGCTAAAGGTTAGATTTATAAAAGGATTGCAAAAGAGGTAGTTAGAGACAGAGCGAAGGAAAGACTTAGTTTATTTAGGAGACACAAATATTGCTTGTAAGTAATTGCAGTTTGAATTTTGGTAGATAAAAATAACTTTTATAAAGAAGTAAAAAATCACTTACCAATCATACAGTGAAGTCACTGGAAAAAAATAGATAATGAGTATTGAGTAGTAGATATAGGACATATAAGTAAATAAATATTAAAACTAAAAAAATCAATTTTTTAAAATATTTACTGTAAAAACTAAAGAATATTATTAGAATAAAAAGTGAATAGAAAGAAGAATTTATAGATACATTATATTAATAAATTATAGTTATATAGTGTAAATTATAACTAGATTCAAATAGATTCAAATTTAAATTGAATAAAAAAATAGATGAGCTAAAATAAACAGAGTACAGCTGAACTGATATAAAAAGAGAAAACCAACTCAGCTTGTTCAAGTAAGACCTGAGGAACGCAAAGAGAGGTTGGGAAACAGATTTTTAGGCTCTTATGAGAGAGCATAATAATATTAACGAAGCTCAGTTCGTATAGCACTTATAATCACATAAAAATCATCGACAACCCTTGCTTGATTGTATGAGAAGCGCAAAGAGATGTTGAAACAGATTTGTATGCACTAATTTTCCCTCATACAATTTTTCCTCACAAGAAACTTCCCAGCACTGTCAAGCCCCAATTCAGTTACTTCAATCAGTCAATCGCTCATTCCCTCATTCCAAATAGTTTCCCACATTTATTCATTATTCAACTTATTTATATCTCACTGTGTTTTTTCCTTAACATCAAACTTTATCAACATGTTTTCTTGTGCTGCTTCCTTTTGCTTCTGTTAAGTGCTAAAAATTCAGTTGAGGTTTATTTTTATTTTGTTTTTTTTTTCTTTTTTATTTTCTACATAATATCCGTTATCTTTAAATTTAATCGCTTTGAGGTTATTTTTGCGGTTGCTGTTGTTGCTCTATCTACAACTTCGCACACAGCTTAAGTCTGTTTTTGTTTTTGTTATTGTTTTTGTTTTCTTTAAGTTTTTTTTTTTTGCTTCTTCTTCTTTTTCTTCTTCTGACTTGTTTGCATTTTTGTTTTTCAGCTTTACGGAACTGTTTCTGTATCAACGTTGCATGCGAATGCTTTGCATTGTTGTTGTTATTGTCGTTGTTGTTGTTGTTGCTGCTTCTTGTTTCCATTTTTCATGCAGCTCCAGCGTCGTTAAATTTTTGCCTTTTTGGGGGCTTGGAAAAAACGCGAGTCCAAAGTCCATAAAACATCACGACGCTGTCGGTTGTTGTTGCTGCTGCTGTTGTTGTTGTTGTTATTACTATTGTTTTGCTTGGATTTTTGCTAAAAGTGGCAGAGCCACCACAACAGCAACAACAGCAACAGCAACAAGCCAAGGTGAAGCGCTGCCGTAGCAGCAGTTGCTGCCAGCAGGCGGGTGCAAACGGGCAAACAGGCAGACACAACGGCAAAGAACGTGCAAGAATAACAACAACAACAACATCAGCAAAACAAAATAAAAATGAGTTAAGAGAAACGGACGTTCATATTACCACGTAAGTTTCTGCTGCTGCTGTTGTTGATGTTGTTGTAGCTGCTGTTGCTGCTGCTGTTTCTGCTGATATTTCTCATATTGCTGTTGCTGTTGCTGCTGATATTTTGTTGTCGCTGTTGCTGTTGTTGCTGATATTGCTCACATTGCTGTTGCTGCTGTTATTGCTGTTGTTATTACTGCTGCTATAGCTGCTGTTGTTACTGTTGCTGTTGCTACTGTTGCTGTTGTAGCTGCTGTTGCTGCTGCTGCTGGCATTGCTCATATTGCTGCTGTTGCTGCTGCTGTTATTGTTGCTCTTTCTCCTGCTGATGATGCTTCTCCTATTCCTGTCGTTCCCACTGCTGTTGTTATTGCTGCTGCTGCTGCTGTTCTCTTCAGGTTCGTTCATCAATGTTTTACACATGTGCAAATTTTTAGGTTCCACTTCCAGAAATCGGTATGCTTCGCTATCGCTCATTCGCATGCTTCGCTCGACAACTACTTCAGCAGCATCTTTCACTGCATTGAGAGACAAGTGCAATTGCTAGCTGAGCTGAGCTGAGCGCTTGGGGCTCTCTCGACTTTTCAAACTAGCGCTGCTATGGCAGAGTCTGAGTCGTTGCCTTAGTTCCCAGCTTCTCATCTTCTTAATTTTGCAGCTACAGATTGGAGCCCCATTGATGCTGACCCCTTGGCATTGCCATGGCCTCGCTTTACGTTGTTGTTGCTTTTACTTGAGTCTCGTGAAACTGCGCAAAAATTGAAAAAAGGCCGCCGACAATTTGGTGGAATGTGAATGCCTTGCGAATGTGTGTTTGACCGTCTTTACGAGAATTATTCGCACTCGCATTCGCATCGCCTTATACCCTATAGTCATAAAAATGAGCAGCCATGACAGACTGAGTATTCGCCAGCGTTATTGAGAGTCTAACATATACATATGTATATTAGCTTCACTGTAAAATACTTTTCATAGCTTTATGCGAGCGCTATAAACCTCTAAGTGCAGTCTCCAATGATTGCATCTTAAAAACCATCGTAAAATACGCTAAGCCAAATCGTAAACAGCTTCGACGGGTTTCTTTTTTAGGGGTTTAGGAATGCAGACAAAGCTTAGGGTATATATAAATTAATTGAAAGGAAATTGATCCTCGCTGCAATTTGACGATTTTAAGTCAAGGGTTAGGCTGTCTATATGAGAATACACTCCAAATTTTAAGTCTCTAGACTTTGCACAAAGCCAATACACTCTTTTCACTTCGTGAGAAGATATCTCTATATGAAAAATCATTCCCATATCTATAAATGTGGATATATGATAGATGTGTATATACATACATATTATTCATATAGTATATCTACATTTTTTTTAATAACTGACCGCAATCAATCTCGCGTCTCTATTCACGTTTGCTTTATTTTTATTGATATATAATGTATTCAAATAGTTATTGCAAAAAATCAAACTTCCATCCATACCTCATCTATATTTATGATCTGTATATTTTATTGGCTCTTTGCTGTGCTCGTTGCTCTGTGAATCATGCCCAGCCCCCTTTTTGGTGCTCTAAGAAAACTACTTTAGAATGGCAAATGCCAATATTGAAATGGAACTGTTGTAGGTAGCTACTAATTAGAATGAGCTAATGGTTCATTCCATGTACAAAATGACTTAGTCGACGGTTGCTCAGCCAGTTCCGGCTAGGCGTTGGCGTTGCCATTGCGCATGCGTCACTCGCCTACTTTCCAGCACAACGCAACAGAAACAGCAGCAACAAACGACTGGCAACAATAACAATTGGCAATGGCATGGACTTAGTGCTACAACGTTGGCGGCAGTGTCATCCCAAGAAACGGAAATTCAATTTCCGTCACGTTCAAAGCAAAAAGCAAAAAAAAAAAATTCCACTTCCTCGCCCATGCAGACGTACTCAGCGACCACGCCCCCAACCGCACTGCCTGGCCCCCGCTTTCTCCAAATAAAATGTGAAGGCGACGAAGGCAGGCAACATTTCGTTTTCATTGCCCTTAAAAGCCAAGCAGAGTTAACTTCATCATGGGGTTTGGCATTATCATCATTAGTAACGCCATCATCGGTGTTGCTGCTGTTGTTGTTGTTGCTGTTGTTGTCGTCTTTGTTATCGTCACCCACTCAACGTCAGCGCCTGAGCCAAGTGACCAACTTAATTAAGCTTGAAAGGGAAATGTTTCCTCCTACACGATTGCGCTCTACAACAAAGGAAGCAACAATAACAGCAACAGCAGCAAGAGCAACAGCAACAGCAACATTAACAGCAACAATAAATGCCTTGAAAGTTCTCTCAGCAGCTGGGATGAAAAACTGCGCAAAGCCGCTTAATGAACGAGCAAATGTTTGGACTGAATGAATGAGCCAACAAATTAATTAATGCAAATTATGCTGCCAGCCAGAAAAGGATTGAAAGGACTCACCACCTAACTCCACCTATCAGTCGGCCTGCCACCCCCGAAATTGGTGTCACAAGCACCACAAAACTTAGGAGTAACTTTCTGTCAGGGTCAAAGAGGCAGGAATATGATGCCATTAGCAATATGTTGCACCTAATGAATTAGACTAAAACAAGTTAGTGTTGGCTACTTCTCTACTGAAAGCCTCTTAGCTTTAACGTGAAGAGAAAATAAGAGAAATGTCTGTCCGTCTCTTCGTACGTTTGTCGATCCGTCTTTTCGTTCGTCTGTCCATCCGTCTGTTCATTTCACTGCTCTTGCAGCTGCAGACTTGAAACTTGGTATATATACTCGTGTAGGCGAGCCAAGACCCGAAAAAACAGCTGTCAAACTTTGCCCATCGGAGCGTGGCAAAACGGGCAAGACTGTATCTTCATCAGCTTCAAAGCTAGAACCTCCACAAATCTTCAAGGATTATCAAATATCCACGCCTACTAGTTAACTGGGAAGTATAGTCAGACGATAGCACATTTCTCTTGTTTAAATAAGTTTAATTAGTATTAGTGCAAATGTTGTTCAACTGCTTAAACTCAACTCAACAACAATTTCCAATTGCCGTTAATTTCAGTCGAGTTTTAGAAGCTTTGCCAGTTTTATGGATGGATGAGTATCTAATTGCCATTGGCTTGCGCCGCAAACTGAGCTTAGCGGGTAAAAATATCTATCCGCAACCGTTTGCACTTCATTATGACGGTTTCTAGGCGCCCCCCAAAGCCACCTACACACACACACACACACACACACTTGTGCATATGCAAATGGTAATGAGAATTGTGGAAAATGGGTTGACGGTCGATTTGGTTTGGTCGTCGTCGTCGTCGTCGTCGTCTGGTCGCTAGCTGCAATTTACGTTGCCCACTAATGTTATAAACATTGCAATTATTGCATTTACTCTCATTTACCAACGAGTCGGCAGCTTGGCTTGGCTTTTGCTTGGCTCGTTATTGCCGTCGCGCCCGGGCCACTTAAAAAGGCAACCAGAGAAAAATTTCCATGGAGAAAATTCACGCCTGGCGCCAGGCAGTCAGCCAACCAGCCAACCAGCCAACCAGCCAGCCTGCTACAGTGGCTCAACTCCATACTCTGCTGGCTATTAGAATCGACTCGAACCCCAAAACATTTGCTTCCCTTGCCCGGTGGTTTCTCACATGTTTCGCCATAACAAACAAGCAAGCAAAAAGCAGGAAGCGTATCCTTCGCTCTGGCTGTAAATAATTTGCACATTACAAAAAAAAAAAAAAAAAAAAAAAAACGGAGAAGGCAGGTGAGAGAATGAAACTGAAAATGAAAAGAATTAAGGACTCAACGTGAATTGGCTTTTCGCTTGCTGTGGTTATTGTTGTTATTATGGCTGCAGCGGAAGTTCCCATAATTGGGTCATAAAAAACTTATTTGTGTAAAATTATGAAAATGAAGTCAATTGCAATAATTTGGTGGAATACCAACGAGCGAGTCGATTACCAGGAAATAGCCCAAACGCCCAAAACAAATTAGAACCAAATGGCCTCTGCGTGTGCCACATAGAACCAAAACTCGCGTCAAGTCAACTCGGCAAATGCACAAAATACGTGCAAGCTTTTCCACGAACAAATTAAGGTACAGTTGCTGCAAATCCAATTGCTTTCCAAAAGTATACCTTATGCCAGTGTTGAGCAGTGGCAAATGTCGTGTGACATAGCTAGTTAGATATCTATGGGATCTATAGCATGCATAGCATATAAAGTGTGAACTCAAAAATGTCATTTTGCATAGCTGACAGACTCTACCTACTACACATTGAGATGCCATTTGGAAATGAAATGCGTTTAACTACAAATGGATGTATTTTCAGATAATTTAAACTTTGACCAAAGCGGATTTTGGAGACTTGGCTATCAAGTCACTGTTATAAAGATTCTAAATGTATATTGTCCCCAACTAACAACTTTACAAGGTTCAAATATTAGGCAAATGTATGAAACAATTATTGAGCTAGCCAAATGGGTAGAGAGACTATATCATTCTATGCTTCTAAGCAGCAAATACAAAGAAGTTAAGGCTAAGTTAAGATGTTTTAAGGGCTTAAAATCTCAAAATCATTTAGATATTATAGTCTTAACCAATTGCATTAGTAAGCTCATTCTAAGAAGATATTTCAATTAATTTTTTACTGACTTTTTGTGCACAATTTATAGAAGCTTTTAAAGCAATCAAAACAGTTGAGAGTTGAGCTTAAATAATCTCCATATATATGTATATATACATATATATGTGTTTGTATATATTCATCTCATTCCGTTTGTGCGGCAGTATCTGTCAAGTGGAACGGTAAATTGCCATTCGATATGCAAATGTCAGGCGCAGTCACCAAACGAACGAACGAACGAACGAACGAACGAGCGAGCGAGCGAGCGACAGAGCAAGCGACAGAGCAAGCGAGCAAGCGAACGCTGCGCTTTTCAATTGCGCTGCATTGAAATCAATTTAACTTTCTGCTCAATGCCAATCATTGACACCGTCTGCCAACCCACACACAGTCAAACAGAGAGGAGGAGGGAGACAGAGAAACCACAGTTCCGTCTATATGTCTACTGAGCTGTAGTCAAAGCAGGGTATTAGAGACAGAGAGGCAGAGATGTAGAGAGGGTGAGAAAACAAACAATCAGACGGATACGAGCGCTTATTTCAAAATTCATTTGTCATTTTCTGACAGCCAAATGAAAATTTGCAAGCTATGTTTTTTTTTTTGAGAGAAGGAGGGAGGTGTGGCAGCTAGCTAGCTGTCTATATAAACCAAAGCGCAAATGCTACCTCTCTCTCTCTCTCTCTCACTCTCTCTCCTTCTGTCGCTTTTTGTTTTACTTCCGCATCATTTATGAAGTTCTGCAGCTGAGCCACGACCAAAATGCAGATGAGCCTTCAGCCCTGGGGCCAATTGCTTGGCTGTTATCAATAAGAAGTTCGCGAAAATACAATTCCGACTGGGCGCTATATAGGTAACCTTTGTTACCTAACCGGAACGACATGACATAATATAACGGTAAAAGGAAAATCATCGATTTCATTTGATTTATTTTGCCGTTTTTCGCTCTTTTTTGCTTGTCAGGCAGCAATTTCTTGCCCGCCATATTTCGCTATCTCTGTGCGTGTGCGTGAGTGTGTGTGTGTGTGTGTGTGTGCGTGAGTGTGTGTGTATGTGTGTGTGTGTGTGCTGGCAATAAATCTCGGAAATTGTGTCAGCAATTGTGTTAAACGTCACGGGGCGGCGGCCATATTGAAATTAGAGGCACTTCCGCTTTGGGGGTTTTATTTCTCGTTGTTGTTTTTTTTTTGTAGATTTCTTTTGCGGTTTTGGTCAATTCGGTAAGCGAAACTAAGTGCCGGAAGATATGCGTAACAAACACTGATAGGTGTGTGTGTGTGTGTGGGCGTGCGGGTATTCTGGCCCGGATTTGTGCCTCGCACCGTCCCCAAAATACAGTTCAATGTTTGGTTTGTCAACATTTGTTTACATTTTCGCTTTTGGGTTTTTAGGTTTCGTTTTTGCTGGTTTCGTCTGATGTTGCTGCTGTTGTTGCTGCTGTTGTTGCTGCTGTTGTTGTTGTTTTGGGGGTTCTGCGGCTTTTCAAGGTGAAACCGCGTTGAGTCGTGAAGCCAAAAAGTTGATTGTGCAACAATTGCCATAGGCGAATGTATCTGTATCTGTATCTGTGTATCTTCTAAATGTATTTCTCTCGCGCGAGATTCTGATTTTTTTATATAAATGTATTTTTAGTTTTTAACAAATTTGTTTTGTTATTTTTGCATCATCAGCAATAGCAACATCGTAGCTATATCAAATATATGTATCTATTTATATATTTATATATATGTACACACGTCTGTCTGCTAGTCGATAACAAATTGCACAATAAACAAACTAGCTGTGCGTTGATATATCTATTCTCTCTTTTTCTATTCATTCGGAAAATGCAAATCATCCAAATGATCAAAGTCGATTGTGAATCAAAAACAAATAAATAACAAATAAAAAAAAAACTAAAATTTATGTGACTACTTTTTGGTTGCCTGGCTCGAACTTAGAGCTAAGAACTATTTTTTTTTTAATTCAATAAAAAGATTTTCAGAAATTTAAGTGTCAAAGTTATATGGATAATACTCGCATTACTTGACAACTTTCACAAGCTCCATTAAGACTCAACTCATTCTGATGTTTGACTGAATTTCCTTGATCTTTGATCCTCTCGACTTTTGTTTATGAACCTAAGATTTCTTTGTATACTTTTTGTATATTGTTTTTTTGTATATACTTACTTACTTGTAACATTTTCTTTAGCTTCTAGTCTTTTTTTTTTAATTTATCATCTAAAAACGAATGAAAATTTGTTTAATTTTGTCAGCTCAAATTTTTGTTATATTTTTTGCTAGGCAACTTTAAAATTTTGACTTATAAATCTTACAAAGTTCGTATTTCCCTAGCTTCAGCTCAGAAATTTGTTCATTTGTTTATGATGCTAAACAAAGCTGCGCATTTTCGGTTGTTAATTGTTTGTTGGCGCTCTGTTGGTATTTTTGTCCGTCATATATGCCCACAATTTTAGACATTTTGAGTGGTTAGTGAAAAGTAGTGCGTATTCTAAAAAATAGAGTTGAGAATCAAATGCCAATGCCAGAGTTAGTATAAAAGTAACTCAATCAGGTCATCTCATCAAACAGTACAGTCCGACCTGAACTTAGAACCCTATAGTATTTGGCCTTGCTTCCTGCCTGCCGGTGCTCGAGTGGTCTGCAGCTTCTACAAAAGAAACCTGCTTGGACCACTTCAAATGCACTAAAATCAATAAACAATTAAAAAAGCTAAATATATTTATGGCCATCAATAAATATATGCTTTAATTCAAAGCTCGTGCAGCAACTCTTGTTTATAAACTCGAGACGATCAGTTCGTAAACTGCATGTTTCGGCCAATTAGAAATTTAAATTTCGACTAAAACTTCAACTTCAACTTGTTAAAAATAGAATATCAGCTCTTTTCATGTGCTTGGCTCGTGTCACAGCAGGTTATTGTGCCAGAGATATGAAACTGGATACAACAAAAACAACAACAGCAACAGCAACGAACAACGGCAACGACAACAGCACTTTGTTATTCTTCAATTATGTATAAACAGTTGGGCTTCGTATATTGTCTTTAACTATTTTTAGCCACGTTTACGAACTTGAAAGCTATTTTCGAATGCAGCACACAAAATGCAACAACAACAACAACAACAACAGCAACGGCAACGGCAATTGGTAGCACCATTGGCTGGCTATAAAAATAGTTAAGAGTATCTCAAGCGTGTTCAGAGCAACGCTTTATCATAATGGCAAGCAAGTTGATGATGATGGCGATAATGATGTTGCTGTTGCAGCTGTTGTTGTTGCTGCTGATGATTTTGTTGACGTCGTTGACTTTTGAGCGAGTCGCGTGTGGGCTGAAAATATGCGCAAAAAAAAAAGAAACAAAAAATACAGAAATACTCATTACGCGCAAAGGTAAAAGCTACAACAACAACAGCAAGCTTAGCAATTGTTATTGCTGTTGCTGTTATTCATGTTGGCAATTCTATTTTTAACACGGCATGCAGTTTATTTATAAAATGGTTTCGCGGCTCGTTTCCATTTCCATCATATCAAAAAGTTCAAATCGCAACAACAACTACAATACTAATAATCACTCACTGACAAATTACCACAACAATAACAACAACAACTTCAACAACTTCAACAACGACACAAACAAAACAATCAACGCAAACACCTTGAAGTTGCTTTCGCAGAATTTTTCGAATGATTCACCCCGAGCCGCTCGAAGCTTTGTAAATATTTGAAAATCATTTTTATTTCTTTTTCAGTTTACAGTTTATTAATGAATGGTTGTTGTTAGTTGTGGAGGCAGTTGTTGTCTCTTTCGGGCACAAATGTTATAAATGTTGCGCCCAGCCCACAAATGTGTCGCAGTTTGTGTGCAAATTTACGTGCTGCAGGTTAAGCAGCTCCAACTGAACAGACTTTAGACCGTGTATTCATATCTTCATCTGCATCTACTACTGCGACTACTGTGTGTGCTGCCAGCTCTGATTTACAGCCTCCCCGAACTTATATATACAAATATTTATGTATCTCAACTGTCGCTGCGGCTGTCGCTTTTGAAAAGCTTCAACCAAAATGCGCGTTTCACATAAATCAAACTTGTTTCGAGTCGAAAACAGAAACAAAAGCTAGTGAGAATGTTGCAGTCGGGCATGGCCGACTGCATAATACTCGTTCAGGATCCAAAAATGGTTAAATCAGTTTTGATAATTCTTAGGAGGGAGTCTGCAGTAACGTAACTGTCAAATTTGGAATATATAGTTATTACGATTTGACACGCCCAAACGGCCATATGTATATACATATATACAAATATACTCTTTTTACTTCGTGAACGAGTATAATGAAAGAAACAAAAGATGAGGCGAATTTTAAGGCTAGAAACACTCTAAAATTAAGCATGAAGAGCTAGAGCTCGAACGAAAGTTTAGAGACTAAGATAATGGTTGGACTTTAAATTATCAAGGAGAAGAGGCCTTACTGACTTACCTGACTTAAGGTAGCAGCTAATATATTAAGAGAACTTGATCGTAAGATTTCCGAGCTGACTCAAATTGCAATTGCAGAATAACATCTGCATAAGCTAACTTCCTTCATCTTCTATAAGTAGACCAATCTAAAGTTAAAGTTAGTCCTGTGTTTACTCCGCTCAGATATCTTCTGTATCTTGTATTAACACCCCCAACTGAAAGTTATTATATGAAGAGTACATGGAAAGCTTACTTTTGTTTCACTCGTACTAAGCCATTATCAAACATATGTCTCAGAATAATATTTGACAAACATTTGGGACTCCCACAGCAGCAGCATGACTGCTTATAAGGGTTTCACCATGCCATAATCTTCAACTGCTCTATCTGCGACACTATGACTCAGATACTTGACTGAAAAAAAAAAAAAAACAAAACGAAGAACGATGAGAGGTCCAACCCTTTGCCCCTTTTCGACTGGCACTCAATTGATTTCGAGTGCTTCAACTTCAGTTTGAGCGCAAATATTAGCACGGCTCACCCTGCCCCCTACCCAGACCCGCTGAGTCTACCCTATATTTGTAACTGACTGACTGACCCCCCTCTCCCCGTTGACCATACTAGCCGCCCGCCCCTACCACTAGATGTCGCATTTTGGGTGCGTGAGTAATGTGACGACATTAATTTTCACACTCATTACAACTCCATTAAGCTCCGGCCAGTTTGTTTGGCTGTCCGACGTTTCGACACCCCGGCATGCAAAATGAAAATGGAAATGTTAATGAAAATGGGTAGAGCAATGGCAATGGAAATAGAAATGCAAATGGAAGGAGAAATGGAAATGGAAACACTACCACGGCCCATTTGGAGTGCACGCACGAGAACGTTTCTGATACCCGACTTCTTTACGAAAAAAAAGTGTCAACAATTTGTACGCAAATGACCAGCATTACCAAAGCATTTGAACTCAAAATACAAAATACCAAAAAACGTGAAAAGTTGTCCAAAAACAATAAATGTAGAAAAACAAAAAAACAAAAAGACTGTCGCAGTACATCAAAAAGTAAAGAGTTATATGGACACTGTGAAAAAGCAGGATTGGAAATACGAAGGAAAATTTTAACAGACCGAGCGTAAATAAGAGTGAATATCCTAATAAATAAAGCACTTTGAAGAAGAAAGAAGAAAGGTAGAGTAGATTAAAATAATTCTGCATCAGGAAGTTAGGAAATAAATGAATAATTCAAAATGAAAGTTTGGCAGAAGTATATATAATTTATTAGTAAAAGAAAAAACCAAGAAACTATAAACACAAACTCCGCTTTTTCGATGAAAATTGCTAGATAGTAGATTAAATCTTGTTGTAAGGTAAGCCTTCAAAGCGGATACCATATACACATCTATGAAAACGTGTATCAGACATTAGACTAGCGACAGTTGCTTTCGTATATCGATTGACCTTTTCGCTCAGTGTATGAACACCCTTTGGCCTTAGCAACTTAAAAAATTAACAACATTATTACCCAAATGTTCTTTGTTGATATATTTTCGTGTGTTTGCCGCTCAGTTTAAGCCTACCGGCTGCTCAGGACACACAGACAGTGCTTGCAGACTCGTAACACACACACAGAGAGAGAGAGAGAGAGAGAGAGAGAGAGAAAGAGAGCGACCCGACCCGTCCCAGACCCTGATCAAGTCGAGCCGGTCAAGGCCTGCGTGCGTGCACCCTTTGGGTACACGGTCTGAATTAGAGCGGCTCGAAAGTTCTTTTGCCATGCACCGCCCCCTTACCTCTCTATAGCCTATAAATCGCCCTTTTTTATTTCGACTATTCCCCTTCCACACACTAGTCGAGTCAAGTCGAGTCGACGTTCATCATTTCAAATTCAGCTCAGTCGCAGCCCAATTTCTACATTCCAACAATTCTTTGCGCCTTTCTTTTGCGAATGCAGTCACGTAATTTTCGAATTTTCAACACACACATACACAGAGACAAACAAAATTTCACTAACAGAACTCCCTCGGCCCACCCCCACTTCCTCTCTCCCTCTGCGGAGACTGCCCGCTGCGCTAACCAACACTCAACACTCAGAGGCGACAGCTTCGTCCAATTTGTATCTGTGTGTAAATTAGTATTCCGGTGCAATTTGGCTCGGAAGCAAGCAAATACTTAATACATCGATTCCGGTTGTCCATTCTGATGGCTGATGTCAATGCTGATGATATTGACTACGCTTATGATTATGCTGATGGCAGCCGCAATTGTCGTTTTATGCGGGATATGGATATGAGTGGCATTTCGGTTTTCCTGCCACGCCTTTGCTCACGCACACACACGCACAGATATGTACATATGTATATCTATTTTTCATCTTCTTGTTCTATGTTGCATAGCATTTCCATTTTGGCATTTTGTACAATAATCGCGTTAATAATGCGTTTCTACCCTCTGATGAAATCAGGCAAATAGCACCCGCAGCTCATGGGCTTCGAGTTGAGTTTGTGGCCGATTATTGAAATTAACAGTTAATTTAACTAATAATTGGTTAAATGGACTTATTGTTGTTGTTGTTATTGTAATTTTTTGTATTTACAGCTGTCGCCTGTCAACACTTTGCCACGCTCTACAATGCTGGTCAGCGCAGTCAGAGTCAGAGATGGGACCGAGCAGACGCTGGCCAAACAATTAGCCAAAAAAAAAAAAAAACAAATTTAATTTTCAATTTTATTCTCGAACATTTTAATGAAATGTAAACTCTTAAAATGGAGCTTTAAATACTAACAAAATATTTATTTTGAGTTTTGAATAAAAGTTTGAACACTTAAAATGATTTAAGTTATTGAAGTCAAGTTTAATTAAGTTAATAAACTCACTGACTTCTAGCTCATCAGGAGTAAATTGATTTGGTTCGAGTACGAGTATACTTTATATGGCTTTCTATGATCTGAAGCTCAAGTCTAGCCAGCTAACACAAAAAGGAACTGAACCAAACTCGAACCGTATCACATGTTGCTCAGATACCTTCAAGGCTTATATAGAAATCTATGACTGACAATAACTTTAATCACATAAACCATAAGCCGAAAATAAACATTTTATTTTACTTTTTCCTACTCGCTTTCTTCGCCTATCAATGGACTAACCCATTTCAACCCTAGTAATGTCATTGGCTAAATATAATACTGCAATATGTTTTAGCCAATTTGATGCCAAGTTCGAACAAGCTGCAAACCCCAGCTCTGCCAACACACATACACATAAAGAGAGCGATAGAGAGAGGGGGAGAGAGAGTGCACTGAAAAGCCATCCTCATAGATTCTCACTTGGCATTCAGCGCCCACCCAATAGCAAATGATGATGATGATGAGAGTATGATGAGAACGATGACGTCTTTGCCTTGCATCACATTCTTATTGGACTCAATTGCTGTGGCCCCAGCGCAAGCCGCAGCGACAGCTCCATTTCCAATTCCAATGCTTAGAGCTCTGTCTGAATTATCAGCTGATTTAGTGCTGGGTCAGTTAGTAAACAAATTCTACACTTTTCTTTATAATTTCACACATACAGACACACAAAGAGAGAGAGGAATGTGACATCAATTGACACGAAAGTTCAGCGCAAATATTTGCGCAGATAAAAAAGCGCCAAGCACAGCTGACAAACTGAGAAGGCGTGAGAAAGAAAGAGCTAGAGCAACAGTCTGTGTGTGCGTGTAAGTGTATGTGTGTGAGTGTGAGTAAGAGCGAAAGTGCGAGACACCCATAAATTCCAAGCTTTGGACAGATGCGGTCATTCTCTCTCTCCCTCTCTCTCTCTCTCTCCGTCTCTGTCTCTATCTCAGTCACCATTTAATGACAAAGAATGAAAGAACAATTTGTGAATTTGCGACAAACAAACGGAGACATCGCGACCAGACTCCAATTGGCGTCACAGTTGAGGCCTCCGCCCCACACACACACACACACACACACACACTCGCACACACATTAGCAGCTTATCAAAGCAGTGCATATTTGAAAAAGCAGGATTTGAGTTTCATATTAGTTTACACCCGCAAAATGCGGATTTCCCATCGATATTATCGTTGGACCCAAGCAAACGCACATTAAATATATATATACATGTATAAACTGTATACGGGTTCCGCTTAATAACCACACAGTTCGTCATTGCTTGAATCATCATGTGCTTGCTTGAATGGGCCTTTTAAATTGCATTTTCCATAGGGAATTCAGAAAATTGAATTTGTATTGAAAATAGTTTTTGCGCGATTTTATCATCCAAAAACGCGCTGATGGCGTCAGCATTAACGCTATTATTATTCAGATTTCGATTCGGATGCCGAGTTGGATTCCGATTCAGTAGCCTCATTCCCAGTCGAGTCGAGTCATCAGCTGAGCTCGCTGCATGCAACAAAATTGTTGACTTTGTTTTCAGCCTCGCGGTGACTTCATCCGGTTCAAAGCTCACAAATTCTACAGAAACATATACTCAAACTCATATATATATATGGGTATATTTTTTTTTAAATTTATTGCTCTCCGACGTAGATTGCAATTGGCGTCAGTGCCTAAATATAACATAACTTACCAGCGCACTGATAAAAAAAAGAAAGTTAAATTATTTATTCGTACTTCCCGCAATGAAAAATCGTTCTTTGCTGCAAAGTTAAGCTTGACTTTATATAGAAAAACATTGTTTCCATCAGAGCCGAGAGATCTTTTCTAATTAGACAATTACTTTCAATTATGATATAACAGCGCCAAAGACTTTCAGATGAAACAGATGATCTCTATTTGCTTCGAACATCAAATTTTCTTCATGAACTATCTGTATTACCTTGGACACCAATATTTACAAGTTATTATTTATTCATTATTGGAAAACTGGAAAGCACAGAAACTGTACTCCGGAGTAATATCATTTCAATATCCACATTCCACAACTGTTTCACTCTTTCGAATAAGGTTGCCTCAAAGCCCACTACTCAGACTGCCTGGACAAACAGTTTTCTCAGATTATGGCACACAATCAAATTCCAATGAACCCCCATGCTTAAGCTTACAACGAAATTCAGGCTTTTTTTGTAGGGGATATGTCGAACTGTTTGCCTCATGGGATTTTATCTGAAGCTTTTAATTTGTAATTGTTTTATTTTTATTTATTTATTTTTATTTTTTTTTTTTTTGTATTGCAAACATTTTTAGTAACACTTTGAATGCTCAATTTACATTAGTCATGAGCGACACATGCGTACCCCAAGGGAACCCCTTATCAATATTCATAATTATTCATAGGCAAACACGTGCCGTGGCTGATTAGACGGCTGGAATGTTGGCCAATGCCAATGCTTAGGCAAATAGAAAAATATCGATAAGAAAATCGAATAAGAAATATTTGGAACAGTCATACGCCTACGCTCCTCCTCCTCCTGCACCTGCTGCGTTTCCTGCTCGCCTCTCCACGCAAAGACAGTTTGAGTAATAACATTTTAATGGCCAAAGAGATTAATTGCCGCGTCGAGTGAATCATGCGACGCTGAAGACAAAGTGCTTTAGATATATAATAGATATATAGATAGCTGTACTCGCAATCGACTCGAGTAGTTGAGCATATGATCTATGTGGTATTTTGTGTTGGCTTTCTTAATTGGCAACACGAGCGACTCGTAAAATGTGGAATTTATATGAAAATTTAAGCAAATTTTTCATGTTGTTGTTGCTGTTGTTGTTGCGTGAAAAAGCGAAAAAGCGAAAAGCGAAAGGCGAAGGCGAAAGGCGATGATTGCATGACCACAATGGCTTAACTAAGACGAACCACCTAACCACCTCCCGACCTCCACCCTACTGCCTACTTTGCAATGGTCACGCCAACTGCACACGATTGTGCCACGCCCCCGCCTGCCTCTTCCGCCACTCTCAATTGAGAGACAGGCAGAGTCATACCACCTGCCCCCTGCCCCCTCCCCAAACCCATCAGCTATCACAGAATGCAGTCGACAGCGGCAGCGAATTAATTATCTTCAATTCATTCATTAAGAAAAATGTGGGAGGGCATAACAGCAATGCCCCTCCCCCGCCAGCCAACCAAGCCCCACCCACACCCCCAACCCTGCCGTGGCATAGATAATGAATGCACACAGTCGCACGACTCTGGCATTTAGTATCCCATAGTGCTTGTATCTCATAGTACGCTGTGCCAGTTGTAGCTCATAGTACGCGCCGCTCGTATCGTATGAATGAAAACAAGCGACAACAACAACAAGCTGAGGATGACGCAGCGAACAGCAACTCAGCGGCTGAGAAGTGGGTATGGCCATATTAGTGTAAGTGTGTCTGTGTATGTGTGTCTGTGTATGTGTGTATGTGTATGTGTGTGTGTGTGTGTGGGTGTCTCTCTGTCTACTCTGTTATATCTATCTATCCACTTGGACGCATCCGCCGTCGCTGGCGTCGTCACGAGATGGCGGCACAGGTCGCATAATAAATTATTCGCGTGACCAAATCATTTGCGTTTTTCTCTTTTTTTCTGTTAGCCAGGGGAACTTTTTCGCAAATGTCGAAACACAACAAGCGAAGCAGCAACCCTTGAAACAATGCTGATCTAAATTGTATTTGCTCTGGTTGTTGTTGTGGTTGTTGTTGTTGTTGTTGTTATTGGCTTATCAGTGAAGCAGCGCCTGATATCTCAACTACGTCCACGCCCCCGCCTTCTTCTTCGCCTCGTCCCGTCATTGGTTGTTGTTGTGTTATAGCTTGTTTTGAGAAATTATTAGTTCCATGAATTATAATTGTGGCATTTTATCGCCAACAGCAAAGAACTTTGGCATCTGCTGCGCTGCTTCAATACCCTTAACTACAAGAAATGACAGGGAGTATTGTGAGAATAGTAGCTTCAGTATATAGAACATAAATAAAGTTTGTTTACCTATCAGTGTAATCAGTCTGTCAATCAGTTCATCATTTAGTCACTCTATCAATTAGTTCATCATCAATCAACAATCAATTGATTACAAGTTGAGCGAGAAACCCACATTTAAAAAGTTCTCAGCCAATATAAGACTTTCCTTGGCAGAACGAACTACCGATTGAATCATTTTTTGTAGTTGTACAAGCTCAAATTTAGTTACATAAGACGCAACTGCTAGTCGAGCAAGCTCAAGCTCACCCCAATTACTATCTCTCAATTGTTGTTATTCATCCTGCTGTTTCTTTGTGGCAAAGTTCAGCGACCAACAAAACCAAAACGAAAAACAAAAACAAAAACAAAAACAAAAAAAACATAAGCAGAGAAACTGCAAAGCTGAGAACATAAAACGCAACTTGACATTGCCGTCAATGGCAACAATGTGGAAATTATGGTACTATGGATATCACTAATTGCAAGGCATTCAACAGGATAGTTTGCCCCATAAATTGATGAGCTCTGTCTCTCTCTCTCTCTCTATCTGTCTCTCTCTATCTCTCTCTCTCTCTCTCTCTCTCTCTATCTGTCTCTCTCTATCTCTCTCTCTCTCTCTCTCTCTCTCTCTCTCTCTCTCTCTCTCTCTCTCTCTACAACTTTTGCAAATGATTAAGATAAATACTTCAATTGAAGCTGATTATTTAAGCTAAATATGGATTGATTAAAGTTGTTTCTTTCTACAGTTTTTCAATTTTTATGAGTACTTCAAATGGCCTGTGGCCGCTTGCCTTTTGCATATATTAAAATTTAAGTATACATATTTTTTTAATTTAATTTTTTTTCGCTTTCTGGGCTACTGCTCCAGAGCTGATTCACCCTTTTGGCCACCCTCGTCTCGAACGAGCTGTTAATTTAAATAATTTCAAAGCTGCCCTCAGACAACAACCGCAACAACAGCAACAGCGACAGCAACAACTCCCAACTGGCAGCAGAAAACATTTTCTTTTTTAGCACAAATTATATTTTACAAAATAAGGAAAATGCAACGGAAAAATGGAGGCACTTTGCGGCAGGCAAAGCGACCGTAACGAAAACAAACAGAACCCGTCCGGCACAAGGACTCAAGCCTGTTAAGCAATCCCTCTCCTGCCTCACTCTTTCTTTCTCTCTCTCTCTCTCTCTCTCTCTCTCGCTCTCCCTCCCTGTCCAAAAAGGACACACGCGACGAGCCGAAATAATAAAACAAAAAAAAAAACAAATATTAAGTATACGTAGTGTATACATTTTGTTAGCGTCCGTTTCATTCGTTGTTGTTGTTGTTTTTTTGAGGTTTCTGGCAGGAAAATATCTTGCAAATTGACTTTGAGCACGCATAGCGTTCAGCATTTAACTTATTGCATATGCAAAAAAACAACAACAGCAACAACAGCAACAACAACAGCTGTTAAGGGGTCGACTGCAGAGGCAAAAGGCAGAAATTGTGGCATGTGCGAAAAAAAAGGCGTACGCCTGTCATTAAATTTCGCGCCGACAACAGCAACAACAGCAACTACAACTGGCAAGAGGAAATGCCAGCAACAGTAACAACAACAACAACAACTACAATGTTGATAACTAAGTTAGTTGTGCATCTGTCTGTCTCTCTGTCTGTGTCTGTTTGTGTGTGTGTGTGTACTTTGCCTCTGTTTGTCTGGGGGCGGCGCTCGCTGCTGTCACACATGACATTTTATTATTACAAAATAAGCATTTAAGCGAACGCGTATGACAGTTAATAATGCAAACAGCAGCAGCAGCAGCAGCAGCAGCAACAGCAACACCAACAATAACAATAACAACAACTGCAACAGCAACTCGACTGAATGCAAAAATTCCCACAACATCCGGTTGAGAGCAGTAAAAACAACAGCAACAAAAACAACAACAACAGCAACAACCAGCTGAACAACAAGCAACTGCAACTGCGGCACGGAAAACGGAACAAATAAAATGCAACGAATGAACAACAAATGCGGCACAGTGGGGCAACACAGCTGACATAACGAGAAAGCCTAAGCATGAGTAAGAAAATATATTTTGCAAACTTAAAAGAAAATACAATAGACAGAAATATATAAAAAAAAAAAAACAATTGTAATAATACATAAATAAATTGATATAACTGGCAGATTTGGACCATTGGAAAATCCTAAAAAAATTGTTTAAACTGTCGTATGTATATGTTGTTCAAGAAAATAGATATACTCTAATACTACATATATAATATATAATCTATACTCTCTCTCTAACTCTGTTAAATTTGTACTGACCACATTTCACATTTCACTCATTTGAAGATCATAATATTGAAAACAAAATCGTAAGCATTTTAACAAGTTTTTTGCAATGCCTGTGGACACTGTGCAGCAACTGCGTGAATGGTGTTGGTAGGCGGACAACGGACTCCGCCTGCATGAGTGGCGGATATGCATATGGCCGGCGGACGTCAATCTGGATGCATTGCAGTGTCAGAGAGCTGCAGTCAGCCGAAGGCAGAGGCAGCGACAGAGACAGAAGCAGAGTGAGAGTCAGCAGCAACTGAAGCTGAGACTGAGACTGAGGCAGAGGCTGTGGCAGCCACCGACGCCGGCATTTGTGAGTCAGCGGCCGTGGAATGTGAATGGCATACAAATGTCGCAAGCGGACGCATGGACATGAACATGTACATTGATGTGGATGTGGATGTGGCTGTGGCTGCAGATGTGGATGTGGATGTGGATGCGAACCGGTTCCAGGCTGAACCGCAAAATGTAAAAACGAGCACCAATTGATATCGCCAGAGTTTTGCCGCCAATGCAAACAAGTTGCCAGGCCCTGCCCGACTGCCTGGCTGGCAGATGAAGGTGATGCCCGCATTGACTCCGCCAGTTGGCCAGACGACTGAGCTGGGCAGAGTTTGTGTGGATTTTCCGGACGGTTCTGCTTTGTGCCGGTTTGCAACGCGATGAAGACGACAACAAAAAAACCGCCAGCAACAAGTTTTCAACTGTTTGCCTTTGCTTTTGTTGTTGTTGCTGTTGTTTTTTGTTGTTGTAGACAAACAAACAAAAGACCCACTGTGCGACACGACAGGCACATATTTACACATATTTTACTATAAATACTCCACACGCAACGCGTTACAACATATTTTTATATTAAATTTCCCTTGCTATTTGTCAATGCGTAAAAATTTCAAGAATTTTATTTGTTTGAAGAGTTTCCCCATTGCTCATAGCCCGCCTACCCAGTTTTTCCCACTCTCACACGCTCAGTATCTAACCGCTCTCTCTCTCTCTCTCTCTCTCTCACACACACACTCTCCCTCCTTCCCCTCTCTTGACTGGTAACTGAAAGTGTTGCCGTGGAATTTACAACTTGAAGCTTAAAGTGTGGGCATATGCATACTGATTCGAAATTTTGTTTGAGCCAAAATTAATATGCTTCACTGTACTGTAGGAAAAGCTTAAAGTAGTGAAATAACTTGGAATATTGATGCTAAGATAAGATCATTATGGATAGTTATGGTTATTGATTTTATGCAATGCTCGTCTTGCTGTCCCTCTACACGTCCGTTTGTCAGTCTGTTCGTTATTGGTATTGCAATTTAAGACTAGAAATCAGGTGCAGGCGAGTATGCTTGAGCCCGACTTGGAATATTTATAGTTATATAGACAGTGTAGCCAATCCATCAAACTTACATCTTCTGCAATTTTACAGCTCGAAACTCAAAGCTTAACGACTAAGTTACTGTTGATCCCCTCAATTGATTTACCAAGGAAAAATATATAAATATATCTATTACCGTATTTGGCGCCTAATAAATCGGAAAAAAACTCAACCTTCCCAATAAACTTAACTTCAGTTTACACCTCTCTACAACGTTCAGCTCAGTTAACTTGGTTGGCCATCTGTTTGGTCAACTTTTACCGTTGTTTAAAAATAGATTCATTGAACCACTTTTACCAAATTCTTACGCTGCACGTGTCTTTAAAAGCCGCAGCTACAACAACAAAAACATCAACAACAACAAAAAACCATTTACAATACTGTCATTAATCTCCAAATGCTGTAGCTGAGGCTGGGCAATCGTAAATGATACCCATTAATGAGCCCAAAGATCGATAGCCGCTGGCAGCTTAATTGATCATGTGGCATGACAAGAATTTGCCAAACGATCTATGGCCTGTAGCCAGCATCTATCTACACAGTAAAAAAATTAGATTATAGAAACTGGTGAGGTCATTATGTAAACTATATAATTGGAGTTGAATATGCAAAAAGCTTTATAGACTCGATCATTTGCTTAAACAAATCGATTACGTTATCGAGTAGTTTAGTTTATTTGACAGTTTTTCTTCAGTAGACTACCTATATACAGTAATATATAGAATTGTTGTGAATATTATGTGTATATAGATACTTCAAAGGCCTAATACCTTATGAATATACTTCGACAGATCAATCTATAAGATATAGAATTGCTTCCAATTGCTCATCACATTCGTAACGCTTCCATAGCGTCTCTCTTATCAAGCAGCTGGTGTAAGTTTTCTGGGTCACCTGGCTGATTGAAAAAAAACTGACCTTTGCCTTTGATCTAATCCGCTCAATGGCGCTGCTACTATCGCTGCTGATCGCATCGTTTGTCAGCGGCAAAACCGCAGCAAAGCGCCCAGTTCCGGACCTGTCAACGTGTTCGTGAATGGTCGAACGCTCTCTCTCTCTCTCTCTCCCTCTCTCCCTCACTCTTTTGCGCTTTTGCTCTCACTCACGCTTAGGCTGGCGATGATGAATGGACCCGGGGCCGGTCTGGTCTCATTCACAAAACGGACAGCGGCGACAAACAAAACCAAAATATTAATTAGCATTTCAGTTGATGTGTGTCTCTCCCTCTCTCTCTCTCTCTCTCCCTCTCCCTATCTCTGTCCGTGTTTGATGGGGAATAAGGTCGCAGTAACAGTCACACTTACAGTCACAGTCGCCATCGCAGTCACAGTCGCATTCGCTGTCTAATCGCCCGCTCACGAATCGACAGCGGCAACAGCGGATGCCACAAATTTGGGCATGTGTCGCAGTCGCCGTTGTCGTTGCTGTTGCTGTTGCCGTTGCTGCTGCTGCCTCAGTCAGCGTCGCTGCTTCCTTTTGCGATTTTATGAATGAAAGCTGTGGCTTCGTAGTAAACGTTTTTTTTTTTTGGCGTTGGCGTCGTCGATTGCCATTGCCATTTATGGACACTGTGCAAATGTGCCCCGGCCATTGTGGCATGTGTGTACTCGCAGCTGAGTAGCTCTATCTGTGTGTGTGTGTGTGTGTGTGTGTGTATGTGTGAGTGTGTGTATCGATGTGTGTGTATCTGCGACTGCTATCTATCTATAGGAGCGCAGTTGCCGCTTATGAGCGCCCAGCACAAATACATATATGTAGGTGTGTTATTTGCTGTTATTGTGTGTGGGTTTCAGGTGACATAGACCAATATATATATGTACATCATATATATCTATATATATTATATATATTTATTTATATTTATATACATATATATCTATATATATATATATATATATATATATATATATATATATATATATATATATATATATATATATATATATATATATATATATATATATATAACAGTAGTTAAGGCAGTCACTGTGTGCAATACTCTTGTGCTGGCAAACAGTAAACACTTTGTCTTTGCTTTGAAGCTAAGTATAGCGATTTATGTGATGTATAAAAAAAAAAAAAAAGAAAAAAATTTATACAATAAAATATAATATTTTAATATGGAACAAAATATATTTACTATCAGCTCTGATGACATTTGTTGAGCAACATAAAAATAGTAATACAGTGGGGAGTGAGTCTATCATTAGTCTGTTTCCATTTCTTGAATAGGTACACATGGAAGATGAGCCAAAACACAGCTATTAAAAGCTCATTCAGCATTCAAAATAGCCGAAGAACTCGTTGGCATAAATGAAGAACACAAGTACTCATACAACGTCAAAAAATATATCGAAGCTCTTATATACGTAAAACGCAGAGATCCGAAATTCGCTGTTCTTTTTTAACAGTCGTCGTATTATACAATAAGTAGTCCAAAAGTTGCAAAGAATGCTAGCCAATACTAAAAATTTGATCCAGTTCAAGACTTTTTCGATTAAAGACTGCTCTGAATGTTAAACATTTCCTTAAGTCAAGTCAGGTTAGGACTTAAGAAGGAAACATATTTTGAGTTGGAAACTTAAGCAAATTTTTTTTAATGGATGCAAAAAAGTTTATGATAAAAGAATTCAAACCTTTTCAGTAATGCATATAGAAACCACCTACATATGACTAAATACAACAATTTCTGGCTCTATAATCAGTTCATTTTAATCTATACATTTTTAGCAGTGTATTGAAACTTCGATGATTCTCAAATAGATTTGCTATATTTGGTATTTGTGTTTTTGGTTCTAAATTGTTTTTTTTTTTTGTTCTCTTTTTTTTTTTGTGGCGCCTGTGTCGATACAATTCGAATTGCGGTTCTATTGTTATTTGTTGTTAGCATTGTTGTTGTTGTCACTTTTTTAGTGTGTCATTGCCATGAGTTTGAGATTTCAATTGTGCGGTGCTGTGCGGTGTGCCGTCTGTGTCATGTCCAAATGCATTCACATGCCCCAAACCCATCCGCAGCACCAAATTGCGCCAATTACGCGAAATCCGTTGTCGTTGTTGTGTGTTTGGATGATTACGATTACGATTGTTGTTCATATGGCAGTTATATCAATTTACAATTTGCCTCCGAAAAAAAAAAAAAATAGAAAAACAACAACAACAAATAGCAAAACAATTCAAATTCAATTTGCGTATTATTTGGATATATGTGACAAGCCGTTAGCTTTTAGCTGTCATTGAGAGCGCAGTTAGTATCGTAGCACGAATGGATCTATATGTATGTAACTGTAGCAAAGTAGTTCAGTAAATTGAGTGGACAATTGGAGGATGATTGGCAACGATTATGGCCAGTCCCTGACTGCCATAAATAATAAACCAAATCAAAACGCAGCAATTGCTATGATCATATTCCATAATCATATGCTCTAGTCGGGCATGATCGACTGAATATTACTCGGTCCAAAAACAGATTATTGATATTTAGTCAGTCTTAAAAGGGATTCTCCCAAACTCAAAAACTTTGTATATGATATGGTATTTAACAATCTACCACGCATCCAGTGGGCGCATCGGAAGAAGCTTAACACTTTAATAGAGAATGAATACCAAATTTCAAGTCTCTCTCTCTCATCTCAAGTTAGTACTACAGACAGACAAACATTACGCCAAACCAATATACTCTTCTCACTTGATGAACGCGCATAATGGAGCAAAAAAAAAAAAAAAAGAGTTTCAATTTCAAGCGCGTGTCGATAATTTGAATGGCTCTTCACACAATCTAGTTTTTGTCATTGCTGTCGCTTCAATCAGCGTAAATTAAATTTTTGTTTTTCAAATAATTATCATGCTTAGTTCATTCTGAATCTCTCTTGATTCTCATAAAACTACAACCAATTCCTAGAACTTACAATGTAAACGAATCGTTATCGGAAATCCATATATATATGTATGTTTAGCTAGCTCGAACAATAATATTTACCTATTCATTTCATTTGAAAATTTACGACTTCTACTCGCAAATGTAGCACAAACATATTTATAGAGCAATATTTTGTTTTCATATCAGATATCGGCACGGGTTTGCCCATGGCCCAAAAAAAAAGAACGAAACATTTCCGCTTTCACTCGACTCTGCCTTGTGTCAACCTGGGCGTATGCGCAATATTGCTCCATATAGAAATAGCATTACTATCGAGACCTTATCATTGCCGGAAGCCACTTCAAAGTAGTTGATACATTCCAAACTGACAATTAGAGTACATTATAATGCCAGCGAGCCATATGCATGTCTGACTCGATGATCCGACTGAGACTTAAGTCTCAATTTGTCAATTTTGTTGCTGTTGCTGTATATTCATAGTTCTAAGAGGGGGACTTACAAAACTTAAATGGCAAAGTATGCGCTGCATTAAAAAACGATAAGCAAACAAACAGGAGGCGACTGCGAAGACTGTGCGACAGTTGGGACGGAAAGGGGGGGGGGGGGGGGGGGGGGAGGGTGGATCATGCACGTATTTCCGCAGCGGTTGCATTCTCAGCGCTAGATAAACAAATTAAGCACTTAACACAAAGGCAAAGCAGGCCGAAAACACCAGCAGCAACAACAAGTGGATAGGGAAATGCTTAAATAAAGAAAAACACGACAAACTGCCAAGCACACGTAAGAAAGCAAAAACAAAGCGACAGCAAAAGCAAAAGCAGCCGCAAATTATGACAAGAAAAGCGATACGAACCAAGTGCGAAAAGGCGATTGAGGAAATTGTCACAATGTTGCAGAAAAAAGAAAGAAGAGAAACACGTGCCGCTGATTAGTCAACGAGCAGTTCGAGATGGACAGACACAGATAAATAAACAAAGTGGCAAGAGTTGCTAAATGCACTGAGCGAAAATTGGATATGGTTCATAAATAAAAATGTCAATAATGTCTAAATTGAATTAGGAAAATTGCTTTAGTAGAATTAACAAGTTAAAACACAACATTCTCTTGTTCATTCACATTAATATTGTGCATCAATCCTCATCAATCAACCACAAATAGAACCAAAATTATTAGTTTTTGTACCTTAAATAATTCTAAATATTTTAAAATCGAAAAATAGGAAAAAAAGAAGTTTTAGGATCTATAACACCCAACACTCACCATCAATTATCTTAAAATACAGCAATTTGGAATAATCTAATCAAAGCCGTACGTCAATCATCATCAATCTTTTTAAGCAACGTCGTGACTCAAGCAATGCTGTACAAAATTAATTGAAATTTAGTTTTATAAGAAAAAGAAACTAAGTTCCTTAATCATTCCTATGTCTCAATCAATATATATCAATCTGTAATCCCATTATGCACGGCATATAATTTTCAGCCGTTTTCTTTAACCTTTCCTCCCTCCAATTAAATCCTAAACAATATCCTATGAATTTCTCTGAGTGTACGCGTGTCAGTTATATGCTTTTTGGGGTGTGTACTACGTGTATGCGCCTCGGATCCTCCCCCTCATCCCATCGCCCACTTTTATAGCGAACGCATCATAAAAATTATTTAATGCTATCGCACATTTGTCATGCCGCGTTGACTCTTCCACTCTTTTTGTTTTATTCTTTGTGTTTATTTGTATCACAGTGTAGTCCATATACACTGTCATTTCATTCCATCGCTCTTTGCGTGCCGGCGCTTTTGTTTTTATGATTATTAAATTTCCTCTAAAGTTCCACAACTGACGTAATAACGAGGCGCAGACATAAACCAAATGTACTATGCGAATCCAAGTGTGAGCCAAACAAATAGCAAAGACAATACGCAGATGATTCGATTAGAATCCAAGTTCATTAAGATATGACATTGCTATAAAGACTTACTCCCAACAAACAATGAATTCAACAAGAAAAGGCCTTTACGATCGAGAGATGGCGAAAATTCAAGCTAAAATCTCTCTGTTAAGAGACAAGCTAAATGCGGTAAGGATCGAGAGAGACAAAATATAAATATATAATTTATCAGAGATTTTTCTCTCAGTTGAAGAACTTGTTCATCTTTTTTTGTAATTATCATTAACTAACTCAAAAGTGTTGTAAGTGTTTCTTAAGCAAATATTTGACACATAAACATTTATTGGAAATTAAAAAAAAAGAAAACAAAACAAGACGCGTTTATATGTCAATCGGACAGCTGTTGTCTGTGGCATGAGTCAAATGACGTCAATAAATTAAACAAACATACACATATTTTTCTTTCAGTGTGTATTTGAACATTGTACCCATAGAATATATATATTTATCTATACTTCAAGAATTATTCATTATTTATTTCTAAGCTCAAAAACTTACAATTTTCTATTTCTTTTCATATAAATTGAAGATTTCCTTTGTAATAAATATCTTAAATTTTAATCAACTGCTGATTCTCTGTCAATACTTTGCCAACTGTCAACATTCTGTCAAAACTTAAGCGGAAGTCTCATTTTAAACACTACTTCAGATAGTGCCAAAGACATTTTCGGTTTCGATAGCTGTGGACCAACGAAATCTAATCAAACCGGCACGTGTCTTCCGTCCCGCATTCAAATTGAGCGCCTTTTGTTTGAACATTGCGCGCTTTGCAGAACAGAAGCTGTTATTGTGAATGGCAAACATCTGGTTATCAGTTTTGTTTTGCTCGGATGGGTACAGAACATAGTATATACATACATATATATATTTCTTGCTGATAAAATACCTGAGTTATCAGGCCAACAATTGCTATCGATACCTTGTCAAGCTGTTAGCTGATACGACGCACTGACGTCATTTGTCAATGGGGGCCAAAGTCAATGTTGAATGTGATTTTTGGCCAAAGCATTGAAGCTAAATTGCGAAAGATAAACTAAGACTCGAAAATATGCATATATAGATACATATCTATATGTATATCTGTACGTTAGTATGACAATATGACAAAAGGCCCAAAAGGCAGCCTCTGATAGCCGCCTTCAAGCGGATCGTGCAAATTTTGTCAATATTTGCCCGGGGTCAATAGAATTTTTATTTGCGGCACGTGGCTGACGAAATGAGCGGAGCCAACAACATCGCCAGCGACTCTGAATTAAACAATAAACGAGCGTCAAAAAGGGAAGCAAGAAAAACAGTTGTGTAAAGACAACAATAACAATAAAACAGAAAGCAAAACAGAAAGCAACCAAAAACAACAAAAACAACAGCAAGTGCGTTCCAAACAAATGGCAAACTATTAACGCTTTTGTTTACACGCTACAACAGCAGCAACAACAACAGCAATGAGTCAAGTTTAAACGACTGTCATAAATTTAGCTGAAAAGCAGGAGAAATAAAACACGCATGCCGAGAGCAAAGAGTTAAATGATGCCAGCAAAAAGGGTGCTCCATAAAATATCACAGGAAAAACAACCAGAACAGCAACAACAACAACACGGTGCAGCCACAGCGCCAGCGGCTGTAGGCGCATCAATATTACGCATACGCAGGGTAAGCCAATAGCCGAAAGTAAAGCTTGAGCTTGAGAGAAAGAAAGAGAGATAAGAAGATAGCAGGAGAGACAGAGAAAGATATAGAAAGACAGCAGAGACAGATACCGATTGAGGGAGATTAAAATATAATAAAAGAGAGCTTGAGATAATAAGAAAGACATTGAGTGGGAGAGAGAGATAGAGAGACAGAAAGCCAGAGTCAGAGATAGGGACAAAGACCGATTGAGAGAGATTAACATCTAATAAGAGAGATATTGAGTGAGAATGTGAGAGAGCGAGCAAGTTAAAGTGCAATACATAGGGAGAGACAGAGAGAGAAAGGCAGAAGCAGAGAGAATAAAAGCCGAGACAGAGACAAGTTGAAAAAGACTAAAAAACAATAAGAGGGAGGTAGGGACAAAAAATTCGAGATAGAGTGTGTGAGAGAGTGAAAGAAAAAAGAAGCAGAGAAAAAAGAAGATTGATTGATATTGAAAAAATATATTACACATAAACAAAAATCCTATTAGCTTCACTCAAATTCATGAGAATCGCTAAGAAGGGCAGTCTTAAAATGCACTTTGTAGAAGAGATCACATATATCATACAGAATAACACACTCACATTCAAGTAGACACACTTGCAACCCCCAGACATAAATCAATAATAAGGCAGAAAATAAAGTCTAAAATTGAATTTTGACTATTCAGCAAAATGTATTTAACAGTTCAATTGTGGTCAAAAAGCCTCGCGACAACAATTTCATAATACATAGTTCCTTAACAATAAATACAATTCAACGCTCGATTATTAATTTACAAGCAGAGTCATGTAATTCGCAGCAAAAGCGAAAAACAACTTCGATTACGCAATTCAATGCGCGAATAACAATACAATAAATATATATTTTCGAACTGCAGCTGATTGCACAAGCTCAAAGAATGCGAAATTCGCAGAAAAAGAAAATCAAGACAGAAAGTTTTTGTGGTCTGCGACGAGACGCTGTAGTAGCATTCCCCTGTCCAACTGTCCAGACGACAAACAATGTCTACAAGTCAGCAAATAAACATAATCGGTAACCTGCACACGCGCCACACTTGGCCAACACACACGCACACACACAGACATCGTTCGCCTCAGTGCCCCTCGTCATAGAGCGAGAATACGATATGCCAAATACTGGCGGGGCCGACGGCCTCCGCAATTATTACGAGAATAACATGGAATTCGCATAAACAAGATCGAGAGCGAAATAGCGCAAGCTGAGTGAAAGTGAGACATGCATTGGCCGAGCAAATGAAAAGCAGGACAAGCCAACTGCTAAAATGGTAGCAAAATGCGATCAGAGCAGCGTAGCGCAGAGCGGAGCAGACAAAAAGCTATAGCTAGGATCAAATTGCGCTCATGGGCAACGTTGACGACTTGCATATGGCGATCAAAGGCTGCGCGTGCGATCACAATTAGAGCAGCAGAGAGAGGCAGAGGGAGAGAGAGTGAGGAAATGAGAGTGGGGCATGCCATGTGGGCGTGCAATTGTGGCGTGTGCAACGCATTTGTTTGGCCAACAAAGCGAGGCGGCTGCTTGTTTACACACATTCAAGGCAGATAGACTTTCCTCGCATACAAGTGGTTTTTATCTTCGACGTGTCGGCACTTTCTATTGATCACGAACGTCATGTGAAATCTAATACGGGTACACACAGGGCACACAGCAGCCCTGCACGCTGCCCAGGCGATCGTTGCGTGCGTACATCATGACGTATGCGTGATAATGATGAATTTGCCTTGAAATACCACACGAGGCGTATGCGTATCATGCGCATGAACACAGATGACGTTCAATGTGTGTGTGCGTGTATGGGTTACGCATGCTAAACGATTTTTAAATATGACGATTAAGCAAGTCCAAGAATTAAGAGCATTTCAAATGCGGGCAGACGCCAAACATAAAAACAACCATAGGAAAGAAATGAAAACTGTGCCATAAATTTCTTACACAACGGAAATACTTTGAAATATTTGTTTGATTATTCACTGAGAAATAAAAATTAATTAAAATGTACTTCAATTGTACTTATACAAGCACATAAGGTCGTGACAAAACGACTGCATTATACTCATTCACCTTCTCTTTCTCATCATCATCTCTCTCTCTCTCTCTCTCTCTCTATAAAGGAACTCTGCAGTAGGGACATACGGACAGATAGCAAGACGGATATTCACATCGTGAACGAGTACAAGAGTGTTTAGACTCATTTCTTTATCTCTCTCTCACACACACTCTCTCTCTCTCTCTCTCTCTCTCTCTCTCTCTCTCTCTCTGCCTCTCCATCCCTCTCTATCGTTCTCTGGCACTTGACACCTGCACTTAGCCATATCAAATTTCATGGAGAGATCTCAACCCAAAATGTACAAAAATAGATATTTTGCTTGCCTTGCAGCATTGATCTCCAAAAAAATAAACAAGTTCAGCTATTGCATTACAATTTGGCCAAAAATATATTTCGCTAGGTTCACAAATAGCAGCAGCAATAGCAACAGCAGCAGCAACAGCAGCAACAGCAGCAGCAATTGCAGCCAACATTTTTGGCAAAAATCTCGATGTTTTCCTATTTTAATGCCACACGTTTCACAGAAAACGCATAAACTTTGAAATTTCGCAAAACAATTTTGTTTATTTGTTTGCTCGACCGAAAATGCAATAAAAGCTCCCACACACTAAGCACAAACACACACACGCACAAATACACTGAGAGATAGATAAATAATTTAAAGCATCAACGAATTTGACATAAGCGGGCTTAACGCTTTCAGTGTTATTTCAGCAAATCCAAACTACTTTATGTTGTTGCTTTTGTTCTTTAAAATATGTTTGCTGAAATTTAAGTATATTTATATATTAATGATCTAGAATACATATAGTTGCTGGCAACGTTGCCCCATATAAGTTTGAGTGATGTGTTCAAATGGAAACCAAAGAACTTTCAGCTTGAATGCTTCTTTAAAAAGTATAACTGATACGCCGCTTTGCAGCATTAAATAATACTTTAAGCCACTACCATTCACATTAATATTTAACTTTATTAGCTGTAATTATTTAATATATATAATGTCTAAATGAACATATATCTGTGTGATGAAATGATCTTCATTATGTTGTTCCTTATGCAAAAGAGACCACAACAATTTTTAAATTAATTTTTTGTAAATTTAAATATTTTTAACGACATCTTAAATTGATTAAAAAGTAAGAAAATCTTGCTAAGCAAACGTTTTATATTTATATACCATTCAAAAATTAATATATATCTGCTGCACCCTGTTACGCCTTGTGCAATATTTGGCACAAATTAAAATTTGAAGTTTATTAAAATTTTAAGTATTTTGGCCTAAATCTTAAGTTTGCTAGAAAAGTGGAAAAATCATTCTTATCAATCATTCTTCAATATTATAAAATTCAACAATTTATATATAAATCATACGACCATTTTCGATTTGATCAGAATTTGATCATAAAATAATATTTGAACAGCCAAAGATTCATGCGTAAACATTTGATTTTAGTACAATAAGCACTCGAGCTCAAATTCTCTATTTCGCAATTTCTCGTCAATTAGCTAGGCCATGAGCTTCGATGGCTGTTCACGTGCGATCACTTGATCGCCGTCTCATGTGCCACCCCCACAACAGACCCCCCACCCAGCCAAACGGCAGTCAATCAACCGCCCAATCACAGTCGCAGTCCCGAGACAGCCGAACAAAAAAGAAAAAAAAAAACAATATATAGTATATACATGAGGCGAAAGCTAACAATAAGTTGTGCAAATATGTTTTGATGATGATGGATGTATTGTACACGCCCACCACTGCGGTTACGTAGGTCTACCCATACACACACACACACAGAGAGATTGGCCAGTCGTACCACCCCCTGGTACGCGTAGAACATCACGTAATAGACAAAAGTAAATCATTTGCCAATACATACAAACACAGATAAACTTGTACAATCATTATGGTATATCGTTTGCTAAAAATACCCTGTAAACATGGTTAATAGATAAAAAAGAGGTTATTTGTGATAAATATTGTTGCTTATAATACAGGCAACAGAAGTTTAGTAAAGCAAATCAATCTATAATAACTTTCATTCATTTCTGATGCATAATTTGGTTTGTTAACGCAAATATCCACATCTAATGGAGCCAAGATTTGAACTCTTTTATTCAGTTAAAATCCTACTCTTATATATCTAGCATACCTAAAACTATTTCCAGTCGTTGCTAGGTTCATATATGTCACAGGTTCACACTTTTATTCCTGTGTCGCAATTTAAGCGTCGATGTTAAGAAAACATGGAGAACATGAAATTCTAGCAAAGGCAGGCTGTTCAAGTTCATCTGTTCATCTTTGCCAAAGATTTTAATTCTCAAGCTTTAAGCTTGAGCTTAGGCAGTTAAGTATATACAGCTATAGCTCTTATACATATGATCAGATCAACTATTTTCAAAGGCAATTTGACTCTAATGGCAGCATAAAAATTGAGCCATTTTATCCCAACGTAAGCCACTCTTCCATGTACTTTGCGGCAGCTAGTGAGTTTTGTGGCATTCGGTTTGCCTTTGTTGAAAATTAGCATTTGTTTTGCTGCTGATTGTTTTGGGGCTATCTATTAGCACAAAACTAATTAAAAGAGGGTGACAAAATGCCTCACTAAAAAATTTCACAACTGAGCGGAAAGCATTTGTTGTTATTTGTTTGCCGGCAGCAAATCAAAGTTGATTATCAGCCCATCGGCAAATAAAAATGTATTAATTTCGAATTCATTACGCGTGTTGTTATTATTATTATTATTATTGTTGCTATTATTGTTGCTGTCGTTGTTGTTGTCGCCGAAAGCCAACAAAAAAAATATTCCGCGCAATAAACGCGTGCCCGAGTCACGCACTCCAAAGGCTCAAACAAGAAACGGGAACAAAGTCTTTTTGGGTATTTTTATTTTCACCTGAATGCCAGGCACGAGGCACGAGGCGCGAAGCGTAAAGCAAAGCACGAAGCGCTCAGCACATGATCAGCATTGAGGCAGCATTTGGCTGCTCGCATTGGTTATGTCTCAGACTCAACCTAATGAGCAGCACAAGTCACAGATACGTACGCATAGATACAAATGCTTTGGGCCTGCCTAGCAGTAGATACAGTTTCTTCACCTCAACTTCTAAACTATCAGCTCAAACAGTTCTCCTCTTCCCTTAGCTCTCACTATCTCCCTCCCTTCCAGCTATCAGATCTCAGTTATGTATATCTCTCTACCTCTCTCTCTTCGTCTTCCTCCTTTCCTCTCACTAGCTCTCTATATCTTTCTCTGTTCAATTCTCTCTCTCTCTCTCTCTCTCTTCCTCCTTCTGCCTCTCAATTTACTCTGTCATCATTAGCTAGCACTATTAGTATAGTCCGCTCTCAGCTACACAACACACTCTCTGTCATCAGAAGTTATTGCGCCTACTGAGTGCTCGGGGAATCATGCATGAGCCAGCTTGAAACTGATTTGTTGTTGGCGCGCGTTGTGAGTCGGTTTATTGGGCCTCAATGTCAACAAGAGTCCGAAGTGCCGAAAAAACAAAAACAAAACAAAACAGAGCAAGTGCCGGGCATTTGATAAAGCGATAAGGAGGCGCGGCTATGGCAAAAAGAAGACAAAAATCAATGGCTCCAGCGAGAGACCGCAGTTTAAATGCTCTTTCAAACATAGAATATCTTTGGATATAATATAACTTAGAAGACAATCAAGGGAATTACTTTGAAGCAGATACTTTTTGAATAGACCTGAAAGACTTTTTAGCAGACTCTCTTCTCTTGTCGCTTGTTACTGAACCAATATCTTCAATCATAATTACTAACAACAATATAATAATACAGCGCTTTAAATACAGCCTTTACTTGCTCTTCAATGCATTATACCTAACCACTAAAATAATCACAATACCCTTTAACTAAAGTTCATACATATATAAATAAAGCGACAAATAAATTATTATTGCATTTTGTTATTGTTCTTGTTGTTGCCTTAGTTGTTGTTGCTGTTGTTGTTGTTGTTGTTGTTGGTTTTTACTGATTGTTGTGACTAGCGCTTGGCGCGTGCAACATTCAACAGGTGAGCAATTGTTGATTTCAAGGGAACTGAATTTCATGTTCAAATCATGCCGCCGTCCTCAGCTCACATGACGCTTTCATCGATGCTATCATGCTCCGCACACTCACACACACACACACACGCATAGAGAGACTTATAAATTTATGAGTATTGATATAAATGTTTAGCAACGTATTTTCGCTCATATTTTATTTCTTAGTTCTAAATTCATTTCGCTGCTCTCTTAGATTGCGTTTATTTATTATTTGATTTTTGTTTATTTTTAAATATTTTTTTTTTTAGATTTCCGCTTTCAATGAATTATTTTTTATTTCATTTTTTATTTGATTGCGCTAATCGCACTGATCGCTGCACCTGCAAAACTGTTTTGCATTTAGCTGTTTTCTTTTCTTTTTTTTCTTTTTTTGCTTAGTAAACAATGTTCAAGGTTAAAGCATTAACACCTGTTGAGTAACGGGCAACAACAGCATCGGGTGCAAGGAGTGAATGGACAAATTGTTATCAGTAATTTAATTCATAAACTTATTTTTAGCTCTACTTTATAGTCCACTTATACCCATTATCAGTCAATAAATGAATTTATTTATAACTATCTCTCAGTCTGATATTTTATAGATCAGTTAATTTTCTCGATGATGATGTGGAGTCTACAGCACAGACGACTTTCGAACGCAGTTAATTAATTTCTTTATGAAATCTTTATCAAGAGGGGATTTTTTTCTGTAAGTGGCGCTAAGATTTCGCCAAAGTACATCAAGATGTACCTTAACGAAATCTTAACAAAATCGGAAGAAGAAACACAAAGTGAAGAAAGATAGGCAGTAATCAATGAGAAGAGAAAAACTCAAGAGTGCCTACTGCTGCAGAGCATGTTGAAGAGCAATAGCTGACAGCACAGTCTTAAAACCGGCAATTACACAAAAGATGAGAAAATTTCCTTTAAGAGTGGAAAGGTTTTTGGAATTTTCAGCTTACAAATATATACATATATGTAAGTATAGTATCATTTATATGTGTACAAATATATTCATGAATGATTGAATGACAGAACTCTCTAAACTATTTTGCAAACTAATGTCTGTTGATTCCCACGCTTAAGAAGCAAGTTTTCTGAGGAAGTCAACACTGGAATTGGGCGCCCAAGGCACAGCTGGTTCAGATAACTATTTATCTAATTCTATGTTGACTCTATGACAGTTCACTTGCACCTGGCAATCAATCAAGAGATTCATTATCAAGCTGCGAGTGAACCGATCTCCTTCGCCTTCACGCTGTCTATCTTTCCATTACTGAGTCTTGACCCTGCTCGAAAACTCTTTAAATGTTGTTGTTATTGCTGCTGCCACGGCTGCTGCTCTGGCTGCTGATGCGGCTGTTGTTTATGTTATTAACACAACAAACAACCACTTAACTTTGTAAATCTGTTCAGCCATTTAGCTTTGGCTCTAAAAATAAACATCAAAAGCAAAAGGCGGCTGTCTGCGTCGTCGTTGGCTTTGTCGTTTGGCCAAAAATAAATATTGAAAAACCTATTTTTAATAATGCCCCGGCAATCGGTCAATTGCACAAATTGAAGTATGCCTCATGTTAATTGGCGTCTCGGCAGCTCAACACGTGTCCACAGATCGACAGATACGATTCGATTCGATTCGATTCGACTCGACACGGACTTGAAAACACAGACTAATGGCTCTAGATGTATTTATATTTCTCTCTCTCTCTCTCTCTCTCTCTCTGTCTCTCTCTGTAACTCTCAGCTGTTAAATGCGTAATCATTATTATTAATTATGGTATAAAATTATGTATATTTGAGCAATTTGCCTAGACAGTTGCTGTTAATAAGCATAGCATAACAATTGTTGTGTTGTGGCAAACGGTAATTGCCAGCGCAGTTCGCCTCTTGCAGTTCATAAATCAGGCGAGCTGGCAAAAGTATCTGACAGATACAAATGGCATATGGCCGTAGAACCTGGCGCACCGAAGCGTCGCTTAATGATTGCAACGTTTTTACGTACATTTACACTTCATCAATTGCGTAGTTTGCACCACCACAAGCAACAACAACAACAACAACAACTATAGCTGAGGGCAACAACTTGAAAATGCGAATTTCAGCTCGAATGAAAAATTACGCAATGAAAATGTCATCGCCTCGCCGCATCATGCAAGCCCATTTAATCAGCGGAAAACATATATTATATATATATAGCGCCGATAGTCAAGTTCTATTAGAGCTGATCTGAAAAGCCATTACGCAGTTTGCTGTTTTTTTTTTTCTTTTTTTGGCCATATCTATAAATAGGCTGACAATATATCTAGCTAGCTAGTGCGTAATACCAACGACGCATTTCAGTTAATAAAAATCGAATCGGCTATCATCGAGTGGATTATTATTATTATTATTATGTGTTTTATTGCAAATTAAGATATTTGATGGCTTTGCGAAACAATTGTATATCTCAACTATTCTAAAAATAAACGCGGAAGACTTCAAAAAAGACATGGCAAGTGAACATGGAAGTTAGCAGAAGCGAGCTACATTGGATCATTTTTAATCTAGTTGTTGTAGTGCAACATGAAGATAGCTTAAACAGAACGACAGACAGCGAAATGTCTAGACAGGAAGATCATTATTTCTATCATTGTCATTATAGTTATAATTATCATTGCCATTATTATTGTCACTGTCAGTGTTATTGTCATTGTCATAAAATTGTCATTGTCATAACATTGTCATTGTCATTGTCTCTGTCATTTTCATTGTCATTGTCATTGTCATTGTTATTGCTATTGTCATTGTCTTTATTATTTGTATTAGCATTAGTATTAGTATTATCATTAGCATTAGCATCGTATTACTGCTAAGTCTTATATTCTCTGTATATATATCATACTGACTAAGCACTTCATCGCACTTTTTTTTTACAATCGTTTATCTCTCATGCCCATAGTTTAACAAATTTATCTTCTCCTCAACTTACATATAGGTATATGTATATAGAGAGTAATCTATAGCTGCACTATGTATTCATTGAGCTTTCAGCAATGCTTGTTTACATTGTTGCTGCTGGTGGTCAGCTGGCTGGGAGTTCATCTCTAGTTCGTCTCAATGTATCCCATCTCGTTTTTGTGTATATTCAAGTGATTATCTAGCCAATTAGTTGAACGTTAATTAGCCGCATGCCAATATTTGCATTGTTCTTCTGTTTAGTTTAATTACAACAATAATTTGGAGGCTACCAATTGCGACTTACTTGAACAACATGGCAAAAGCAAAAAATTATGAAAGCAAAATGCGTTCGCCCACCCACTTCCCGTCGCGCCCCCGACCGCCCCATCCCCCAGAAAACTCAGACCCAACACGCAATTTGCTTTCATAATGCGCATTTGGCGAGTGGGGCGCCACATACAGCAAGATTAGACAAAAGCTAATGGCAATGCATATGGTCTGATACATATGTATGCCCGATTATATACAGTCTATGTGTGTATAGTATGTGGCTGATGAGTGTGAAAGTCGAAATGGGTCATTAGATAACCTGCACTATACGCATATGCACGTGAGCGCGTATTTTCTGAATGATTTATGAGCGACGTATCTTAGGTCTTATGACCGGAGTCTTGAGCGTGTATCGGGCGTGTTTCTTGCCAATTTGCGATATCGGTTGCCATTCTATAACTATATGGTAATGCACATAAATCAGCTGCACTTGCCGCAATTACCCAACACGCGGCCAGCTGTAAATCTTGTCAGTCAATCAATTTAATGGCCGCTCGCACCACGGTGGCATTACACCTTAATCCAACTCGTAACTTGACCATATCAAGACCCTGGCACCTGCACAATGCAATTTGAATTTTTGTTGATAAACATAACTTTGACTGCCTTTGTTGTTCTTGCTGTTGTTGTGCTGACTGTGTTCCCAGTAAATAAAGGTAAAAAAAAAACTTTGGCTCTGGGCCGCAGACGTTGCACGAATTCGCTTATCAGCGAATGCGAGTCAGCGATTAAATTGGCAATTACGAGTATATCGCCACATCGGCGCCTCGCACGTGACCAGTTTCAAGTTCAGCGCCGCATAATTTCACGACTGTCGTATAAAATAAATAAAAAGCCAAAAGACGCACCACACCATACCACGCACCACCCAAAGGCCAACCTGCCAGCGATAGTCTCTTATCTAATGCCTGTTTGCAACGACACTCTACCTCTCCCTCTCTCAGTCTCTCTCTCTCTCTCTCTCTCTCTCTCTCTCTCTCTCTTTCTATGTCTCTATCTCTGTTACTGTGTGTGCACTGGCCACACGCGTTATGCGATGCCCTACTACAGCGACAGCTTGACGGACAGGCATCAGTTGGATTATAGAACTAAAGCCAATCTAAACACAAAAACTAAACTGAACTTCAGCGCGTGTCAAGGCCAGACAATGGCAGCTGCAATGGCCAAGACCTCGATTACATGAGATATTATATGACCGAAAGGGGTTGACTGATTTCATAAGAATTATATTGAATTCTGTATGTATGTAGTGCAGAGTAGGGAGCATATATAACAGTCACATGAGCAGCTGGACAGGTAATATAATACTTATCCTGTGATTAAACATCATGTTAGCTCGGTTGAAGAAAAAGTTATAACTACAGTTTTTAATTGAGTAAAGAGTTTTTAAAGGAAGGTAAATATATAACTTATAGATATAGATAACCTAGTAGAAAATGTCGTTCAATATTATTAAGTATACGCATGTATTATGCCCCAATTGTAGATATTTAGATCTCTATCAGTATGAGCATCCTGTTGAGTTCTGACTTTTATCTTTTTATATATTATTAACTTTGTATTTTCTTGATTAATATAAGTATACAAATTTATATAACCTGACATTTGCTATCCAAATATATATAGATACAGAAAACTAAAATTGTTTTACACCCAGCAGTAAACCTCTTCCTTCTTTATAAATTATATATATTCCAAACTCTTATCAGCTGATAAGTTCTACTTCAGCATTTGAGTTTTAAAACAAAGAACTCCCTCTCACATACCCTAAAGCTATTTATGACAGATCGAAGGTCAGTTAACCTGTTCTATTTACCACTAATTGTAGATTGAGTTAATTCCATCCAAAATTTATGATAGTTCAAATTAAATGCCAAAAGTAAAGCTCCTTATAAAACCGCTGTTAGCGCAACGCAATAAAACGAATTTATAGGCAATTCCATAGAAAAATGGTTAATAATCGTATTCAATCTGATCGAACTGGTTGACACAGCGGAAACTTCCCTCGCCAAAAACTTATCTTGGAGGCAACCTTTTTTATAGGAAAGAAAACCCCCTTTAGTGTAAACAATCGATCGAATGATTTGGCAAAACACAGCAAAGCGCCACATTTCACAATGATTGTTTTTTTTTGTTTTTTTTTTTGGGGTGTTTGGATTTTATTGATCACTTGATTTATGTGGAAAAATGCGATGATATATTTTTAACATTGCTGATGAATTTTCTATTTTGGTTTCGATTTCGATTTCAGCGATTGGCATCGGCGTCGTCGACGGCGTTGGCGACGGCGGCGGCGACGGCGGCTTCGTCGATTGTTTGTACTTTATTTCGGGCAACGTTTCATAAAATGGCATTAAGTGGTATTAGGACTGCCAAACGTAGTTTGTTGTTATTTTTTATTTCTTTATTGAAGCGCTACCGAAACGTGGCCCAATGACACCTGTGGCCTATGCCAGTGCCCCTGCCTGTGACTTTAACTAATGATATTTTGAACGGAAATGCCGCCGACATGGACGCCGTTGTCTTAGCGCCCACCGTTGCCATTGCCATTGGCGCCACCTCCTGCTTGGGCGCCCATACTGAAGCCGGCACCTGCACCACCTTTAGCTTCGCCACCACCTTGTCCCTCGGCTTCGCTGCCAGCTCCAGCTCCGGCTCCGGCACCAGCGCCCACTGAAAAGCCCGATTGAGCACCGCCTTTCATTTGTCCTGCATCGTCCGCTTGGGCAGTACACTGCACGAAATTTGAGTAGAGTTAACTAGGATACGCACCAATTGACCTTCTATACCAACCAGCAGTAGCGCCAACGTCGCCCACGCCAAAATTGCAAAGGAAATTTTCATAGTTGCAGCTATGAGTTGACAAACGAAATTAACTCTGAAGTTTTGCAACAGCTCAGCTTTATTATATATAGCGTATGTTTAGCCAAGGTTCAGTCAAACTCAATGCAACATTTCAGTTGGACAGCACTGACTGTTTAATGCTCGCTTCTAAAAAGAATCTAGAGCTTGCTCAGCGCTCTTTAGTAGGCTTAGAGCTGAGTTCAATCAATGCCTGATATACGCTTACTTCAAGAAGAAGTCAGCTCATCAGTCGAGGCTTTTCACTAATATATAGTGTATAGTTTTTCTGCTTCTTCTCTTTCTCATTCATGGTCTTAGCTCCCTCAAATTTACCCAAAAACCAATACACCCCTTTTAAGCTCTGTTCAATCCACATAGCAAACTTGTCAGAGATGCGTATCGCTGCTTTAGTACTAGAAAACCTCCCACAGAAAACAAGTGCTAGATCGCAATCAGCTGCTGCTGCTGCTGCTGATGCTACTAATTAAATTCAAAGTTCATGCCAAAATAACATTTTCCGGCTGTCGATATCAATGCGAATTGTTGTGAATAGCATTTGATAAGCTCGTGCGCAAATTTATTTTTAATGCAATTATTTTTTTGCTTTTTTATTATTGTTGTGTATGTTTATATGATTATTTAGAAAAATAATAGAAATAAATTATTATGTGTTGACAATCGTCTAATTGGCGCCCGCTGGACGGGCTCGCATGTCTATTAATAAATTAATAGCCTATGTCAATCAGCCAATCCCTCCATGTCAATATGTCAATCTGCCAGTGTCTAAACATTGTTGCTGTTGTATACGTAAACAGCATTGTGAAATTGAACTAAAAACAACTAAGAAAGCTATAGTCGGGAGTGCCGGACTTAGGAATACCCTGAAAACCGCAAAGAGCTGCAGCTTCAGCAGAGCTGCATAACTTTTGTTCTTAATGAATTCTGAGAGAGATTGCATAATGGCAAACAGATGAATTTGATCTATTCTATCTGAAATATTCTATCTGGAATATGAGGAGAAATACGCTGTGGCATTCTAAATAAGAAGTATACAATATCCTTTCATTCAGCACAGAGCTCTAAGCAACAGATTAAGAATCTATAGCTTCTACGGTTTTTATTGATATGATGTTAATGGGATGGGTTACTGAGAAAAAATAACGATAAACTCTTATTGAATATGACTTACCGGACGGACAGAAGAACAGACCAACGGTGGGACGTGGCTAGCTAGAATATACATATATACTTGTATTGGTTTGTCACGCCTACTTCTTCTAATGCATACACAAAGCCCATTAGCCCTGACAATCCCATTTTCAATGGGTATGAATTTTTATAGTAAAATTTATAGTACAGCTGGCAAAACAGTTCAAAGATAATGGTAAAAGGAAAATTTATGGCATATACTTTGAATATGATTATAAAATCGAAATGAATCTCTAATATATATACTTTTGAGCTACCATGTGCTGAAAATATATGCCTTAACTAACTAAACAATGCATAAATATGTTTTATATTCCACGAGCTTGTCTCTCTCTCTCTGCTTCTCTCTCTCTCTCTCTCTCTCTCTCTCTCTCTCTCTCTCTCTGTCTTCATCGTTCATCATTCTACGTATTAGAGTCAGTATGTAGTATATATTCAAATCAACTGATACCACAAGCATATACAAAGTTACCATAATATCATATTAAAATAATCCAGCTGGCGAAACAATGCAAGGCTAAGACAAAACCGACTTCCGACTAATAGCGACTAAGCCGACTAATCGATGATCAGTTACTCAGTCATCAAGTTTAATTAAAATAATTGAGTTAGTGCAGCTGCTGCCGCTGCTGTTGGCTCTGCTGCAAACAGTAGTCTGCCATAGCTGCATCATTTTGCAAATTACATTGGCAAAACAACAGCAATAAAGGTAAACAAAACAATTACAATAAACAATCATAGACACACACACACACAGAAACACACACACGTATAGAAAGCCCAATGATATTTCGAGTTAATTTGTTTATTTGCCTAGCACAGCAATTGTTGCTGCTGCTGCTGCTGCTGCTGCTGCTGCTGATGTTGTTGCTGCTTTTGCTGCTGCTATCGGTGGCAATCATTAAAATTTAAACAAATAAATAAATAAGCCACATGCCAATTTGACCAAATGCAGTTGCCAATTGTTTCACATTGCATTACCACGTACTCAATTGGTCTGCATCCTCATTTTGTCAGCATTTAAATAATGGGGATTTAAGCTAGATCCGGGCATGTGCAAGCCATGGCAGAGCTACTGCTGTGATAGCATAAGACAAAACATATGAAGACTTAATCGTACCTAAAGTTGAGTCAATATGGACTTATCTCTCAGTTTGTAAGTCAACATTATGAAATTGTTCCCTCTGTCTGCGTGCCACGATACAGGCACTGCATATATTAGACTTTACTGATCCAAAATACTAAATAATATGGTTACCATAGTAGTTATGGGACATCATTTAAATTTTTGGTTTATCAATGCCTTTGCCCTCTCAAAATATGTCGAACAAATTTGGCGTTGCACCTGCAAACCAGGCGTTTTTCCACATTAGATGGAAGAAGTCCTTCTATTTCTTCTAGCTGACGCTCAAATCCCACTGGTTCCACCGCAAAATCTTTTTGACGAAGTTCTAGACTCTTTCCGAAGCACCTTTATCTGAATAATTAAGTCTACACTAAGAATAAATATCTCTCCAATAATATTGATACCAATAATAATAATAATTTTAATCTCTCTCTCTGAGCTCTGCCAAGCTCCAGTGTGCACACAGGGTATTTTGCTGTCGATCTATCTATCAGTCTTATCCCTTGCTTTTTATTTTGATTTTATATTTTATTTTATTTCATTTTATTTCGCCACAATTTATTTATTTACATCGTTGCGACTGTTATTAGGCATTGTTATTGTTATTATTACTGTTGTTGCTGTCTTTGTTGTTGTTGTTTTTATTGTTGTTGTTGTTATTGGTGTTGTTTATGTTTTACTATTATTTTGCCATCGGCCGCCGCTTTGCTGCCTGTGGGTGGCCACAATAATGGCAGTAATCGACGATTATCACGTAGCTCCCCAAAACCCATTTCCAATCATATCAATCGCCGTCAAATTTACTCTGACAGCCCGCCCCAAACAAGATATAAAAAAATCAATGCATAAAAAAACAAAATATATATTTCTATATATATTTATATCTATATATATATATATATACATATAGAAACGCAGTTGAGGCAGTAAATCTCATTAAAAATTAAATCAAAATTAAATGTTCATCAAATGCAATAAAAATCATTGCGCGTGTAATTTTTAAATTTGCTTTTTTCTACCACCCCCAACACTCCTGCTCCCGAGCGCTGTGAAATTGGATTCTGCTGGAGATGCGGAAGCCCATTTATGAGATGCGAATATGGGCTATAACTACTACGCTTCGGCTGGAATGTGTTTATAGACTGCACTTTTATAGTTTTTTATCGTTTTGTTGTGACAATAATAAAGAGCTTAAATATCACATTTATATATATAGATATATATAAATATTTATTATCTTACTTTTTTGAGATGTGCGGCAAGTGAATCACAGTTTCTGGGAATCCCTAAAAAGCTATAGTAGGAAACGGACTTAGAGTGGGAGACGCTGAAAAACTTATAGGAGATATATTTATGTATATATACATATATATAGCCAATAAAGCATATGACAATATTAGATTATATCAAGAAACCAATGAGTACGATCACGAGAAAAAGTTTTAGGCTAAGCCTTAAAGGAAACCCAAGAACGAATTAGTATTAATTTCAAACGACAGGACGACTAAATATTTCTTTATTACTTCGCAGTGAATGAAAGCGAATTACAGTTTTCAATTAAAATGAAGAGACGAAGAAAACGATTTGTAGGTTGCGTTATGACAAAATTTGTTATGCGATTGTCAATTGGCAATTTGCAATTTGTAATTTGCAGGCAATGCGGAAATCGTTGAAATGTTGCAATGTTGCAGTTGCCTGCCGAATGTTGAATGCAATTTTCAATTTGGTCAGTTTATGCGCATGAACGACCTCAATCCACAATCAACAAGGAGCAGTCGACTAACGCCTACGGCACAAGCCGACAATCCTTTTGTGAGTGTAAAACGTATGCTTAAACGGATAGACAGATGCTTGATGGTCTCTCTGTGGTGCGTCGTCCTTCAGAGTCCGCCCACAGGGATGACGAGGACAACGACGACGACGACGAGGACGGGTCAATGAACAGGCCATTAATGAAGGGCAGGGGGCCTGGGGTAGTCATCATGCACTCGCAAGGATAATTGAATATGACGATGATAATTTCATTTTACGCTGAATAAACACAAACTGCACATTTTGATACGTTGTCCGACCTCGGCCTTTCCCTTTGTCTTGCTACCCCGTTGCCAGTTTCCCTTGGCCTGCGCGTCAATTAAAGCGCCCACAAGCAAATGATATGACCGCCCAGTTAGCCGATTCTAGTTTGAGGTGGAGCCCAACTTAATTATGAAACAGGACGCGCGTGGTCGTTGGCTGGATAATGACCTTCATCCAAGCTTTGCTTCTACTCAATCTTATTGTTTATCCATTTCCTCAGTTTGATGCACGCCCAAACCAGTAAAGTGGGGTATATGCGCAGCCCTAACATTTATAGCAGGCCATCGGAAGTATCGTATATCGTATCGCCAAGGAAATCAAGATTGAAATCAACTCTTAAGAGCTTATCTCTAGTTCTATCTTAAGCTATGCTCTGATCGTGTATTGAACAGTCGAATACAGCCCATTGTTAGCCTCTTTCTTATGTTTTTTAAGACACATAAATCATGCGCATCGATTGCGACTTATCGACTCTCGACTCGGCTCGGCCCGGAATCCCCACGCAATATTCCCAGCTTAGCTTAAGTATGTACCTTCCACTTGACGTTGTCGCCGACTGCGACGTCCTTATCCTCATTTTATTAGTCACAATTTGCGTTTTCTGCGGCTTCATCGTAATTATTTACAGCAAAGATTGTCGGACAACCGTCGGACGTCTGCATGCCAAGTGTAGTCCAAGTACAACGAGTCTACCCAACTACAACGTGCCCACATTGAAGCGACGACAGCCAGTGCCAGTGCCAGTGCCAGTGCCAGGGCCGTAGTCGGTGCCATTGACTGAGTATCGGTATCTGTATCTGTGGGACTGTTGTGACGGACTGTGTCGCGCCTTATCGTTGGCGCCTGCAGTTCCAATATGTCACACGTACCCGTCAAATTTTCTCAGAAATAATAAAAACCAGCCACAACAGCAACGACAACGAAAACCGCAAAATAAATAGTGTTTGCCTGGCTATGGAATATGCCATGCTCTGCACTTTAAGCTGCGATATGGGGGACTTTTGTGCAGTTATAATCGAAATATGAAATAAATGCCGGATAGCAATTATAGAGCGGGAATAAATGGGAATAAGGGCTTTTGTTTGTTCAAGAAAAATAAATACGAATAGACGAATACGACAGGCCGAAGTTTAAATAGGCTTGAGTTGATTCTAAGAATTCGAAGTTAGTCTGCATATACAAAATATTAGATTGTCGACCATTCACGCTGATGACAAATAAACATTATACGCTTTTTATTCCAGTTGCATTTCGAATAGAATCGTAATGTCTTTTCTGAGTCATGTGCTCTGAATATAGGGCATCTGAAACTTCAGTTACTTTTAAGACAAAGCTTTTTTAATTGTTGGCTTAGAATATCAATAAATATTTGAATCAATGTGACTTAGAGGGCCATGGAACATGGAACTTGAAGCTGAAAAAGGAAAAGAAAACAATTAAATCAAAAACTCTCAAGTCAACAGTTCTCGGAGAAATCTCCTAATTCAACACTTAAGCAGACTAGACAATCATAAAAAAGTAGTTGGCTGTCCACCTGTCGCACAACTGTAGACTTGAACTAATATCCCCGTCTAGACCTTCCCTTTCTCACTAATATAATTTATACTTATTATAATTAGTATAAGCCTACATACCACAGATTTACCAGCTAGCCAGCATCGACTCCACTAATTATACAACAAAAAATCGCTTGATATCAAAAGCAACAGTTGCAAATAAGGACAAGGTCGGAGCGCCCGACTCGGAAATACCCTGACTCCCGCGCAGAGCTGCTATTATATTTACGCTTCTCTTATAGTATGCTTAACAAACATATAAAATTAAAATTAACATATTCAATAGATTCAGGGTATAAAAATCTAGGAAAATTAAGCACAAACTGCTGCATATCAAATTTCGTCTAGATAGTTTTCAAAATGCGGTTAACTAGGCGACAACTCTTTAAGTATTTAAATGCTGAACAATTGATATTCTTTTAATGCACATCACATCAAAATTGGTTTATATATATGCAAACATATATATGCCATAGATTAGATCTTAGCCCTAACCAGGGTTAAGAGCAGCTTCAAGGCGTTGTTTGTGTTTTTTTTTTTTTTTTGCTTTTTGTCAAGTCAACGATACTGACGCCACACAAAAAATTCCCATAATTTTTTGCACTTTGGTCGCTTGTTTTATTATTTTATTTATTTATTATGTTTGCATTTTGTTGACGTTGCGAATTCCACGTAACAATTGCCACTCGAAAATGTAAATAAAAATAAGAAAATTTTTGCTCGTTAGCTGTTCAAAATTACCGATTAAACCTCCGCACACAAAAAAAAAACAACTTTGATTGCTCTAGTGGGGAGACGAACAGACTGTCAGCCGGACATGCCTAGATCGATTCAGACAGTCGTTTTGATCAAGCATATATATACCTATATAATAGTGCCTGCTGTGATCCTTCGGCCTGATATATATATATTTTCACAAACCTAATAATTTAAAGCTCAGTCACACTACTATTTTATTGATCACAGCAGAATTTGAAGACTTTCCCCACGCTTCAGCAGGTGGGAGGCAGTACAGGTCACAATACAATACACAGGAATGTATATATTCAATGTGGGCTTATATTCAAAATGGTAAGTCTATCTACCTTGCCAAACGAGCATATCTAAAATACTATAAAAAAAAGAACAAGCAACAAAGCGAAATATATATCATACATTAATACATGGCTGCCATAATTCTAGGTTCAATTGCATAAGCCGTTTGGTCACTCGGTCACACTGTCTGATTGAACAAAAGTTGGGCACCACCAAACCACCCAACGACTGCCAGGCCGCCGTGCTCAGCCCTCCCTCCCTTCAGCGCTTGGACGTCTGGCTGTCTGGCCGTCTGGCTGTCTAGACGCGTTTAATTTGCGTAATCAAAACACAAAAAACCGACTCACAATGAGAGACAATATGAACAACAAAAAAACAAGAACATTGACGAATAACCGTCAGCAGTAACAATTTGTATAAATAATGCAAAACAAAATAAGAGAGAAAGAGAGAAAGATGGAGAGAGAGAGAGAGGGATAGAGAGAATAAAGAAATTGCCTCGAGTGCAACAATAACAGGAGCAACAATAGGATTATAAATTAACATGCCGCAAAAAAATATGAACAAAAGAAACAAAAGCAGATTAAATATTTTGAAATAATTCCTTAACCCAAATTGCAAATATTAATTAAAATAATATAACGGCAAACAAGCAAAGAAAGGTTACACGAGTGAACAAAAATTATAAAAAATATATAACAAACATGTGAAATATATATATATATATATATATATATATATATATATATATATATATATATATATATATATATATATATACTATTATATATATATATATATATATATATATATATATATATATATATATATATATATATATATATATATAATACTATTATATATATATATATATATATATATATATATATATATATATATATAACATATATATTTATATATAATTTAATAAAACTGAAATGAAATAATAAAAAATACCCAAACAAGTGAGACAGGTTGAAGATCAAGCCTAAAATTATACAGTTATACATGCATATTATAATAATTATTTGTAAAGTCTTCTTAATTGAATTATTAACATATAGAATAATATAATTGATTCTATAGAAATATAGAATATATATAATTAACATACATGGAGATAGCCATCATTTATAATAGTTCTCTATGGAAACTGAGATCTGCATCGTTATGTAAATCATATCATATATTTGATATTCTAATGCCTATGCCATTAGAATGTAATCGAAGCTAATTAGTGAAGATTTACATTACAAATGGAATAGATGATGCCATTTGAATAACAATCTAACTATGCTAATAGTATATAAACAAGAATTGAGCAATCTGCATATACAATACCTGATAGAAATAGATGTAGATAGATAGATGTAGATAGAGATAGATACATATAGATACAAAGAGTTTTCCTGAACCAAGATCAAATTGTAAAATTGGCTCATATGTCAGCCAGAATGAGATCTGACGCATTTGGACTGATGATAAACGATATTTCATATTATACAGTTAAATATGGCTGTCATTTAAATACAAGTTATATTTATAAATATTTCAGCCTCTAGAAATTTACTTTCACTCAAATATCGCAAGCAATTTAGAGCAACTTTTAACTTTCGTTCGCCGAGAATGACGAAACAACACCTGTAGATTTTAAAAAGCGACTCTTTTCTGTGCTAAAAATATACAAACGCCTACATGTATTATATATAAAAGCAGGTAACGGTTCTTATTCGCCAATTGGTTGTTTATCTCTTGGTATTTATTAAACTGGAACCTGCAACGCACCTCTTGCCGAACACCGAAGAGCGAAGCTAGCAGGTGCCGGCGATTATCATATATCACAACTTGGACTCACAGACTGCACCGTTATGTGAGCACCGACTGTGGGGGGTCGGTTGCATTGTATAAGCAAAGGCAAGGCAAGGCAGGTGGTGTGCTGCTACCACTGCAAATTGGCAACTTGGTGGGCGTGGACGTAGGCGTGGGCGTGGGCGTGGGCGCGTGCTGGTGAATTTCAGCTCCGTTTCAGCAAATGTCCCGGAGTCATTAATCGGTGCTGCCAGCAGAAGAAGCAGCAGGTATATACATTTAAATGCAGTACCTAAAGTACTAACTACCACTCGGCTATCGGAATAGAGGGGAGCTATTGGGTGCTTACTTGTCATGCCCGTATCGCAGGCTAGTTTTGTTGATTTGCTCGCTTTGCCTCGTGGAATTCATTCATTAGCTGACGTCCACAGCGCAGCCGACGCTGGCTGGCGTCAGACGTCACGATATCGCTGGAGCTACGTCAGTTCAAATGCCCAGCAATTGTATAGGCAGTGGGGTATGCTCAAGATTAAGACTTAGATTGTGAATTAATTTTAAGCAAGCGTTAAAATAATTATTTTGATTCATTGATTATAAAGTCATCTTAAGTTTCAAAATGGTAGTCTGCTAGGATCACTGCATATATTGAATAGAAACGTTTCTAACCCATTTATAGCACACTTCCAGTAAGCTTAGTGTCTCCACAGGGTACCTGTTAGTCGAATACGAGCAACACTTTGTATTCTTCAACGGGATTCGTATGGAATTCAAATTCATTAAGTTTGCAGTAAGACTACTGTACCTATAGAATATCAGGTAGTCCAATACAAGCAACATTCGTTATTCAATCTGAAATACTTTGAAGAAAACATAGGAGAAATCGGTGCAATGCCATCAAACTTACTCTTTGACCTACTATACTGCGCCAAAAGGGTACCTTTTGCGTCGACTATATGCCACGCTTTTCATATTCACTCTAATGTATAGTTAGGTCTATAGTGGTGGGCCTACGGCTGCGGGTCGGCCTCATTAGATGCGCTCGTTTGCAGTGTGCCAAAAGAAGCGACGTTACAACGTCTAATGTTGTTGCTGTTGTTGCTGTTGCTGTTGTTGTCGCCAGCATTGTTATTGCTATTATTCGCTGATTTGTTTTGCTTGCGTCGTTTGTTTTTGATACATTGCGCTTTGCTTTGCATTTTCGCCGCCGTCGCTGTCGCCGTCGCCATCGCCATCGCCATCGCCGTCTTCGCGTCTTGCTATCTCTGTCGCACATATACATAGCTGTTGCCGCATCTGTGAGGTAGCAGTTGCATTTGGGTATCTGTTAGATGCACGACACTCGCACCTTGGCACGAATCGCACACAACAACATCATTAACTTCATTAACAAGTGCATTGCAAATGTTTATTATCTATTACGTCGTTTCACAGTGGGGACTTTTTCGTTTCCCATCAGAAATACCTTTGTATAGACCCAATATCCATTTGAAATTAAATGGAATTGTTTGGCTAACATAAAAGTTGGCAAACATTAATCACCTTTTTTTCGCAGTGCATAGTAATATCTATGCGGTGTCTTATAATCGAGCAGTCGTCTTTTTTCTTTGTTTTTTTTTTTTATCTATTTTTATGATCTTTTGTTGAAATTTAGCGCAACATTTTGTGTGGCTTTGGCCTGGCAAAATTATAATGAGCACGAAGGTCACGGCGCGCAGATGCTGAAACTGGTTGCTCGCTGATTTTTTTGGCGCTAATAGTATCTCAAAGATACAGCTGCATACAGTTCGAGATACTTTTTCGCAGGCATATGTCAAGCATTATTTATTATAACATAAGCCCATTGGAAATGCGTCAAATGAGGCATATGGCTCATTAAGAGAGTTATGTAACAGGCAACAAGCAGCTGAGATATTCCCAGTCCATTTGATATCAATACTAAATAAACAATAACATTTAATATACTTTCTAAAAAATACCCAAAAAAGAATTATTTTGAAATTTATGTGCTTAAGAAGAATTAAATATATTGAAGAAGTTATTGAAAATATTTATTTAGTAACAAACAAAGAAAATTCTAGACTCAAAAAAATTATAAAAAATAAAGTTAATTTGAAAGAAAAAAAGTTAATCCAGTATATCTTCTAGTCGTACACTGCCGCCTGGCCCACTCTGACTCTCTTGTATTAAATCTCACATTTGTCAATATTTATTTGCGTTTGCTTTGTGAATGAATAAACATGAATACAGCGAACTGTGCAGTAAATTATCATATGTGCCAGTAATAGTGTTGTTATTGTTGTTGTTATTGCTTGTTGTTATTGTTTGTTGTTGTTTTTGCATTATATATATATATATATATATATATATATATATATATTTCACAATTAACATGTTTTTAATTAGCACATGAATTGATTTATGTCACACCATTTTTAAATTGCACATTCAATATTATTTTTAAATACGTTTTTTTTTAAACATTTCGCTTTTATAAATAAACTTGCTCTTTCCCTCTCTCTCTCTCTCTCTCTCTCTCTCTTTCTATCTCTTTCTCTGGCTTGGTAATTTGAGCAAGATGCATGAGTGCCATTCATAATTGAATATTCAATCGTACACATGTTTATCGATTGCAAACAGCATCAATCATGACATTTAAGCATATATATTGAATAAATTAATGAAACTTCAGTCAATTTTTTGTACAGTGTATACAGTATCCAAACTGCAGAATCAGTCTAGCATTCTTTTGGACACAAAGCAATTCAAATTACAAGTCTTGATAGCTCTCTAAAGCATGAACACTAAGGCAAGCCGAGCTATAAATGCATTTTCAATATTATAAAACTTCCAAATGTATACTTTCTGTACAAAAGATTGTTAGAATGATTCTTCAGTTATGTTAATGCATATATATTAAACTATGTCGACTTGAGCTTAAATTCTCTTTAAGCAGTTGAGGCGAGCTGTTGCCTTTTAATTGCTGTTCTAAACAGACTTCAATTGAAACAACACACAAAACAGAAATGTTTTTGTTGGCTTTGAAGTGCTCGAATGCACTTGCGAAGCATTATCGTCGTAATTTAGAAGTAAACTGCAGTCTTCCAAGTCACTAAGTAAACACATGCCAGTCCTAATTTCAATTAAGCCAGACAGCTGTTTCTGTTTCTGTTTCTGTTTCTGTGAAGCAGCCACAGGAGGCTTTTGCTGGTTAATTTCGCATCGAGTCTGTGGCATTTCAAGTGCCTTAGTCAGCGCGTTCGACGAGTCCAGAGAGTGATTCTCTATGTCTTTGGCTTTCTGTGTCTGCTGTGTGTGTGTGTGTGTGTGTGTGTGTGTGCGCGTGAGTCCATTCTGCGAAACAGCTGTTAATTGCAAAATCAAATTGAGTAATTGACTGACTGGCAGATACGAGTTGAGAGCGAAAACCCAACCCAAAAAACCAAACCAACCCAGTTTCAGTCTATGTGTGCTCAACGCACGCCAATAGAAAGATTACCTCATCATCATCATCATCGTCATCATCGTCATCATCATCGCTTGTATCATTGGCATCGCTCGAAATGGCAATGAGCGCACGTTTCCAGGAAAAGCGTGCCTCAGACACCAATACAAACTGAGCATCGAGTAGAAGAAGCACATACTATTGACTCTCGCACACAGCCAATTACAAGCAAACGCATTTTAATTTTCATCAAAAATTATAATCAAAACATGTGCCAAAAAATAAAACAGCAACAAAAACACCAAACAAAGAAAATAATTTGAAAAGCCAACGACTTTTACATACACTACAAAATTTTTGAGATTCCTGCAAAATTTCATTAGCAATTTGAATAGGTCCAAGTTCTATTAACCATATTTGATGTTGAAGCAAGAGGAGTAGAAATTGAAGAAGAAGTCTTTCAAGATATTTTTAAACCATCATCATTCATAAATTTAGAGGTACATTTTAAGTCCTATAGAAAACTCCAATCTCAGTTAACTCTTAAACCAGCTCAGTATATTTCATCAACTGTTTTGTGCTATCAAGACAAACAACTGACAAATAGCTGCACACACAGTCTGTATGCCCGAAACAAAATATATAGTAGTGTATAATGACGTTCGTCTTTTGACAGATAAATAGAAACAATTGAACAGCATTAACAAATGTTCGGGTAGCTCTGATAAATAAATTCTGCGAATCTGTCGAGGACGCAATGCGCAAATTTCTTTTCTCTCTCTTTTTTTTCTCACATACGCATAGTTTTATACACACAAAGCGAATTGTTGCTATTGTTGCTGCTATTGCTTAAGTTAATTTTAAGAAACAAAATAAACATACATATTACGACTAAGTGCTGCACATAATAATATCATTATGTATGTCGAGAGAGAGCAAGAGAGAGATCAATGCTCGACCTTCTCCCCCGCAACGTCAGCGTGAATGAAAAACACAAAAACAAATTGACGTCAATTGAAATAGAGATAATAATCAAATTGCAATAATAACAGCAACAGCAACAGCAACAGCAACAACAATAACAATAACAATAATATACTATACCAAGAATAAATAAATAAATAAATAGCGAAAAAAAAGCTAAAAACGTCAAACAAATTTTACACAAATGCAAATAAGGAAACATAGAAACACAGCTACCACGACCCTTCAACTCCCCCTCCCCTCCACTCCAAGTACATCTGTGACGTCAGCAGCGTCAGCAGTGATGCGTTAAGTTCTCGCACCTATGTACATATATAGCCTCATATAAATATAGGGTTTACAATCGCAAGGTGTATTTTATGATATGCCTCGAGCAAATATTGAAGTTGGCTGAAAAAATGATTTCTGCGTAGCGAATATGATTAATAGAGAACCAGCATAAGGCCATAATATATATAGAGGGGCATTACATGCAACCTATATTATAGTTGTATAGTTGGTGCCAGCTTTTATCAGTAAATATTTACAATTTGAGGTGGAACGGATGTCTGCATTGCAGACTTGCACTTGCATGCGATTCTCGGAACTGTCATCTATGCTATCAAAAAAGAAAACAACAAAATAAAAATAGATATAGATATAGATATAGATATAGATTTATATATACATATATAAATGAAATCGACTGAGCTAGGCGACATATTATCGGATCAGTGCGGTTATGTTGGCTTTTCCTAGTATCAAACTGTTTATATAGCGCTGCTGTTGACTAAAAGTCTGCGTACTATTCGAGGAAATGATAAGCTATAAATATACGATAAACATAATTTCAGCTAAACGCCAAATAGATCCAGATATGTTTCAGTATTCCATGGAAATGCTACACCGTTGAATTGATTTGTCAGATGACACCTTAAACATTCCCATAGCCCTGTGTGCGTGCGTTCCCTTGACTGATGAAATTCGCTTAGCGATATCGCTCATACGTACCGCTGTACGCCCATCGTAATTTATGTGAGCGGCTCTCATGTTTATTAAATCGTATTAAAATGTTAATGGCCATGCCCCAAGTCAAACAAAATATTACCACCACGACAACGACAAACAACGACAACGACGCTGCCCGCCAGGTAATTATGCCACCATTGACCCGACCACGCCCCAAAACGCCCAGCCGCTGAGCGTCGCAGCTTAAAGTGCATTTAGCGCATGCAAAAAGTGCCAAAGTCGAGAAAAGTAATTAAATGTCAGCCACAGCGCAGAGCAGCAAATGTGCCGCAAGCGGCTAAAATTCATAAGCCCTGCAACAACAACAACAACAATAACAACAGCAACAGCAAGAACAATGACCAACAAGTGAAAGAAGCGGCTGTGCGCAACTGAACATACCCTGTAAACAGCTTTTGAGACTCTATAAGTTGCAGGTCAAGTCGACTGACACAAATGAGCTCTTTGGGTCTATTGAGTAAATAGATATATGATTTCTAACATCAGCATTTACTACTATATATGTAGTGCGAATGTATACACACAACTAGTATGCCCTCTCTTTAGTCTTTTTAATAGCTGCAAAGCATTTAAATGCACTATGGAAGTAAAGAGCGCACTCGACTAGAAAATACCTTTACCTCAATTGACAGTGATTAGCTGACTTGATAGTTCTATTGTATGCATACGTATATAAGATATATTTTCTTTGTAGATATGTGCCTTTCGAGTTCATTCAGCTAGAGAATACCTTACATTCCATACAAGTCGCATATAGCCTTCACGCACAGGTATACTAAAAGTTTTGCTCTCTCCCTCTCTCTCTCTCTCTCTCAGACACTCTCTATTTGCTTTCATCTGTCTGTTGTCGCATTAACTTGAATGGCCATTAAAACAAATTACAAACATATTATTATTATATATCATTATTATAATAAATGCAATGGCATTTTCAAGTAAAAATTTTGCACAGACAACGCAATTTTTTTGCTTCTTTCTTTTTTTTGGTTTTTGTTTGAAGTAGGCGTGGCAGTCGCGACATATCGTACGCAGCGTCGCAGTCGCAAAATAAATTGGTAATAAAATGTGAAAAATAGCATCATTTAAAATATTAAAATGGCATAAATAATATAAAATAAATAAATAAAAATATCACTGCAGTGCTATCAACACCCCGGATCAGGGCCACACCAGCTGGGCGCCGACAATGGCCGCCAGTCCTGCTGTTGCTGCCGGCCATTCTGCATTGTAAGCCGCGAAATTACACACTCACTCACACACTCACTCACACACACACACACACACACACACACACACACACTCACATACGGCCACATATGCATTTGTATCCATAATTCATCGCAATTCATTTAATATGATTTACAAAAGAAATAAAGCTGAGCAGCAGCAGATTTATTGGCATTTGCCAAGGCGAAACAGCGAATTGGTCCTTGTAGAAGGATGTGTGTACTATTTTTGGTCAACTGAGCGCAGCTCACATATGTACATGTTTATGTGCGTACACTGAGAGAAATTTAGAAAACAAATGTCCGATATGTGGGTGATTAGCTTGTCTCCAGTGATTATTTCATACAATCATTTCCTCTTATCACTTTTGTAGCTCAATAAACAATTATCTTAACTTACTTCTTTGCTGGCTTTTTGATTTTTCCTCACATACAGAACAGTAACATCCGTTTTCTTTTAGAAAAAGCAGTTGCCAATACTTTTGGTGTACTTCATGCATTGCTTAACCCATTTGTTTGGCCCGCAACAAACCCATTACAATAGGGTTTACACCCACTCAGCCCCCATCACTACCAGCCTCTTCACAGCTGCAGCATTTGTATTATTTTGTTTTTTTTTTTTTTTTTTTTTTACATTCTTCTGCCTCAACAGACTCAGGAGACGTTGCTGCTGTTGCTGCTGCTGCGAAATTCGCCGCATGAATATTTTTCGCAATCTATTTGCTTTTATTTGTATTTATTTATATTTGTTAGCTGAGTTTTTACGGCTGTCGTGGTGGGAGTAGAAATAGGAGTAGGAGTGGAAGTGGAAGAGTGCAGCTACTGACTGACTGCCTGCCTGCCTGACTGCCTGCCTGCCTGCCTTGCCCACCCGCTGGCCCATGCCCAGCGCCATTTACTGTTTTCCCAATAAATTGTAAGTAATAAACTGGCAATTGGTTTGCTGTCTGGCCTCTGACAACGACTGCGACGACAGCAGACGAGAAAGGCGGCCGCGCCCACAGCATTTTGACTTTTACTTCCTTGAACGTTGGCCCGACATGGCCTGGGCCAAAATCAAAGCCCCGAGTCACTGCAGCCGGAGACTGGCGGACGCTAACTTGACTGTCGCCAATGCGTTGCCAGCTACCAGCTACTAGCTCCCGGCTAGCATTTTGGGGCTTTCATTTGACACTCGCCAGCGACATGGCCATCGCGCTGCTTGTCATCGCAGCGACCCTTGAACTCGACTACCAACTGCCGACTGCCGACTGCCGACTGCCGACTGCTGACTGCTGACTGCCGACTTATCGACATGTTGGAATACATGTTCTGACAGCTTTTATGGCGTGTTTACAAGGACATGATCCGCATGTAGCTAACAGCTAGCTGAGTCGAGCCGAGGCTGAACTGAGCTCAGCTCAGTTAAGGATAGTCATCGCACATACGCCCCGTGCAACGCAGTCAGCACCGCAGTCGCCTTTCCTTTCGGTTTTCTTTTTTTTATGGCCGCTGCCTTTGGACTGCGGCGACTGCTGTTAAACAAAGTTCACATAAAATAGAATTTTATATGGCTGAAAAATGTAAATCATGTCTGACAGGACAGCCAAAAAACAGAAAGACAAGTAAAAACAAGAAAGACAGCAGCATCCTGGACCATCCTCGCTGATTATGAACAATGTCTGAGAGCATGGAATTGCCAAAAGATGTCCAATAAAATGCCAACCCGCTTGTTGAAGTCGAATGTGAATATCTTGTTAGAATGAGCCCAAAGCGGGGGCGGAGGCACTAAGAAGTTGCAGATACTACAAAACTGGTTTAATGTAAAAGCCTGTAGCGTCATGTAACACTTAAGCCTGATGCGAGAAGTTGAAACATGTGAGGGGCTCTGAGCTGCTGATGCTAAAAATATATATATAGATGATTGAAACTTCGCATAATGTAAGGAAATATTTAGTAATTGGTAGAATTTACAGAGCTTCGAGTCATAAAATTTATATTTAGCATATATCCTGAGTGCCTGATTGATGCTCAATAATCTACAGATACTGAAAGAATCTGAACGACTTTGACTTTGGCTTTGAGTCATAAAACTTATATTTGGCATATATTCTGAGTGCCTGATTGATGCTCAATAATTTACAGATACTGAAAGAATCCGAAAGACTTTGACTCTGATTACTTCGTGATTAACTGATTGATTGATGCTAGGGCCCAACCCTAAGAGCTGGCTTACTTGATGGAAAACGGACTTGCGAAGCTTTTGCTTTACCCAAGACCAAATTGAGTAACCAAGTAAGCATACTCAAATTCCCTCCATACAACAAATTTTCCATCTCATATGTAAAGTAAACTAAGTAAACTAAGTAACTTCCAATTTCTGCCTTTACACACAAGTCCAGCACTCGAACTATGCTCAAACTGTGCTCCAGCTCAACTCAACTTGCCTCAACTTTTCGCCTTTTCGTTTCTGCGACAAGTCTTCCAATTGACAGCTATCGAAATCCACAGCTTTGATCATAAACAACACCAACAACAGCTACCAGCCCGAGAATTGGCGTCTGCAAATATATTTGGCTTAAAATAATACAAAAATGCGACAGCGAATCAAATCAAAGGAAATTGAATTGCATGCGATACCCGTCCGTCCGATGTCCGATGTCCGGCGTCCGTTGTCCGCTGTCCGCTGTCCGTTGCTGATGATGTTGACATTGCGTGCAGCAAATGCCCGAAGCTGTGACCCCTTTGCTACATGTCCTTGGTTTGCTGAACCCAACCACAACATCTACCCCTCAGCCCTCTGCCTCCCCCCTCGCCTGCCCGATACCAACATAATGTAATTTCCAATGGCATTCCCCTGGGCATCGAGTGTTGCAGCTGCTGAAGGGTTGAGTTTAACTTGTCCGTTTCACTAAGGAGAAGCGAGAGTGTATGGTGTGGTGGGCGTGTTCCATTTGAACTACGCGTGCACTGACATAAGATACATTATTGCAAATTGTTTCGATTTCATAAGAAATTTTCACAACGAGGGTGTCCGGACTCCTTGGACTGACTCCTTGGACTCCTTGGCTGCTGTAGATGATTGCTATATGCAATCAGCGTAACAAAAACCTCCGCCTTCCACTACTTCATTTTATTTGCTGTGCATTTGTTTTCTTTAGCTTCGGCTTTGGCGTTGGCTTTTTGGCATTTTGGCCGCGCGCCCAGAGCCTTCAAAATCACAAACAAAATCGAAGCCTTTTTGGCATTTTTCATTTAGCTAAATGAGCTGCAACTCTGGCAGAGCTGGCAACGTGGAAAATCAATGCGAATGTGGCATGGAAATAATTTGTTATCGCATTGAAAACGGATGTGATTGAAAGTGTGCACAGGAAGCCCACCTACCAACCCCGCCCAACTGTAATACTTGGTATAATGACGTCTAATGGTGAGAAGGGGGAAGGGGGTTGGGGAAAGGTGAGGAGGCCTGCCTGCCTGCCTACTGAAACTGAATTGAAAATTGAGTTTTCAACTCGGCCCAAAGGTAGATGGCCATTAAATAAATTGATGCGAGTAATTAATATGCTTTAAAGTTGAACTGCAAAACTGAAGAGCAGACTGCTTGGACTTGAGCTGCTTAAGTTGGCTTTGAGCATGTAAAAGAAATTCCACTGAGAGCTACAACTATATATATTTTATATATAATTGAGTTAATGCACTAGTTAGATGAAGTGGCGGTATAATGGATTGAGAGAGCAGTGCAAAGTTTTAATGTAGAGCGAGTGAGAGAGGGAGAAATAGACTCATTTGCGAAAGAAGTTTACAACATGGACTTGACTTTGTTGCTGATCGATGTGATGTTTTAGGCATAAAAAGAAGTATGACATCTAGTATTCTCGCTCTAGCTCTTTTCATTCCTTTCTTCACCTCTTTTTTTCATCTTGAATTCCCACTTCGAAACGAAAGCTAGACATCCATTGGAATTCAATACTGATCAACCAATTTGCTACCATTAACGTCGTATAAAATATGATCTAAATTTGCAGTCAAAACACCTTCACTTCTATCGAAATATATTTTTGTGCAACTTATATATAAATATGTCTTGATCTGGCAGGATCTGCATGCCTGTCAAGCAGCTCAACATTTTGTTTTGCTCTTTTTCTTTTGGCGTCTACATCGAAATCCACTTTAGACATCTCGTCCGACGGCCTTGAACCATTTGGCAATTAAAACGCAATGCGGCCGCAGCCAAAATGCAATACGTTCTTCATACATTCAACATACATTTGGCATTTAGCATTTGGTCATTTGGTCATTTGGTCATTTGACCATTTGGTCGTTTGGCCATTTGTTCGTTTTGCACGAAAATTTCGCCGCAAGGCTGCAAGAAAATCGCAAAAAAATTTCCACGAAAAATAATATAGATTTATTTATATATAATTTATATATATATATTAGTCTAAACGATTATTCATTGGGACATTTGTTGTCTGGGCGTGTAGGCGTGTCGAACATTGTAAAAAAGATCTAGTAAGAGTGGTATAGCTGGGAGTACACGACTAGGAAATACCCTGACTCGGGCTGTACCACAGGAAGCTCTCTCCTCTTTGGGCGAGCTATCCAAAATCAAATATGTTTCGCGGTATTTAGCTTTGATGGCTTAAATAGCAAGTCACGATATCGATTTTAATCGGTAGTCAGGAATTATCGATAAATATTAGTATATATATATATAAAAAAAAGCAATTCACTAAACGAATCAACAGACAGATGGACGAACGGAAGGACGGACGGACGAACACATGAATCGACTCAATTCACAGTCCTAATCTCATACTTCATGGATTCTAACCCAACTTCTTCTACCCGTTACAAACATTTACACAAAATCAAAACTCCCTTTTGTCAATGCATCCAGAGTATAAAAATTGAGTGCAGTAAACAGCAAATTTTCAGACATGTGTTAATTATTATCAAGAACAAGAAGAATTTTTTAAAAAATATTTTCTTTAAGAAATCATGTGGAAATTGTTTGTCTGGCTGGCATGCAAATTTATTTCGCATAAATTGTTGCTCCAGCAGCTGGCAGCTGGTAGCTGGCATCTGCTCTGACATATTCAATTATTGGTGACTCTGGCGAGGATTGGATCGCAGTCGCAGTCGCAGTCCCAGTTCCATGGCAACAACAATTTGCACCTAAAGCAATAAATTATGGCAATTAGCGTAGGTTAAGGGCATTATCAATGTGTATGTGTGTGAGGGATGTTCCCTTAGCCGCATAGCCTCAGCCTCAGCCTCAGCTTTCGCCTCAGCCTTCGCCTCAGCCTTCGCCTCAGCCTTAGCCTCTGCCTAAGCTTCCGCCTCTGTCTCCGTCTCAGTCTCTGCCTCTATCTTGGCACACATTTTAGGCGTAATTGTAGCAATTTAGACGCCTGCCAGCCAGCCAGTCACATCCTTAACGCTGCTGCTTCAGCTTCCTGCTAACACAGCCCCCCATCTCCTGGTCCCGCCTCCATTGCATTTTGTTTGTGTGTGTGAGCGCGGGGGGCGTACGATTTGGCATGCGGCTTGTCCCTGTCGCGCCTTCTATTATCACCTCGATGGGGCCCAGACGCACGCATAAAATTTTAATGAGATTGTTAGCGGCATAAAATATACACTTCATATATATGTATTTGTATATACATATGTCTATGTGTGTATGTATAGTAGTATAGAGTGAAACCTACCACCAGGAAGAGACTCGAGCTCGAGCCTCTAAAACTCTGCAGGTTGCACACGAGTCAGAAAGGAAATGGTGTCAGGCCAAAAGACAAAGAATCAGACATACAATGGAAATACAGTTCAACCCCCCACTAAACAGCAGCCCAGCACCCCAACACCCCAGCAGCCCAGCAGCCCAGCCCCGGCCCCAAGGCAGAGCCAACGCCTCAGTCATCGCCCCATCTCGTTTTGTCCGTCGATTAAAATATTCAAATGCCAGGACTCGACTCGAAAAACTTCGCACAATTTTAAATGCATTTTTAAATGTGCCATAAACATCGTTTCACTCAAAGGCGGGGAGGCGTTGCGTTCTCTGGGCGTGGCACTGTGCAAGAAACAACATATAATGAGCAGCAGTAGCAGCAGCAACAGCAGCAGCAGCAGCAGCAGCAGGCACAGCAGGCACGAACTGGGCGTGGCACATTTAAGTGCCGCATTTAAGATTATTAAGCCATTTGCTTGGAACTTAAGCTGTACATCAAATTGTGGCTTCATTTTGAGCTATGCAGCCCATATTTTTCATCATTTTTATATTTTTAAAGTAAGTCTTGGCATTGATGAGGTAGAAAATTAAGTATGTTCATAAAGCGTGATCATAAAAAATCTATGTAATATGATTTTTATATAGATCAACTATAAGAAATTCTAATAGAAGCAATTTAAGAACAGAATTAAGATTATTTTTTAAGAGAAATCAAAGCTAACAAAATGTTGTTAGAGGTGAACTGAAACGGAACTAAGTGAGGAACTGAACTAGAATGTGAATTCAAATATGAGCTGGAATCTGAACTGAAAGCTTAAGTCGAACTTTGACAGAAAACTTAAGTGGAACTCTAATTTGAAACTGAACTGCAATCTAAACTGGAACCTAAACTAGACCCTAAACTGGAACCTGAATTGGAGCCTCAATTGAAGTCAGAACTGGAGCCTAAACTCAGACATGAACTGGAACGTGAACTGAAAAATAAGCAGGAACTTGGACTAAAGACTGAGCTGCACTTAAATTAGAGACTGGAACTTTACTGGAACTGGACACTGGACACTGAAGTGGAACCTTGAAAGTATCTTGAACATAAAGTCTGAGCTGAAACTTTAGCTAGAAGCTAAATAAATATTCTAACTGGGTCATGAACTGAAAGCTGAACTAGTTCCGGAAATGCAAACTGAAAGCAGTACTGAAATATTTACTGGAAGCTCAGCTGAAAACTGAACTGGAACCAGAACTAAGTCAAAACAGCATTTCATATTGAGGCACAGATCGAGGCTGTAAGCGAAATATGATTTGAACTGACAAGTAAAGCTGAAAGTTTTAACATTGAACATTGATTCGAACCATTTTTATTCAATTTGCCATTTTGATTTAAAGTTAAGAATTTCTTATTATGCTTAAGCTGTGCATAATGAATCTATCGACGACGAAGTCAACAATGTATCCAAAGTCTCTCGACTGTTGGCAAATAAAAGCTTCGAAATTGAGTAATTGACATAAAGCTCTAACTACATTGAAAAAGCCAACTAATATTTAACAACAACTTCGACGACTGCTGACTGACAAATCAATTAACAAAAAAACACTTGTGGCAAGGTCTAGCCGACAAATGACGCTAACATTTGACCCAACACGTTCTAGAGAGATGATGGCGTGATCCGAACTTAACTACGATATTTATAAACAATATATACATATATATAGAAATAAATATCTAAAGTTAGTAAGAATACTCATTAATATTTATGTCGCTGCGCTGGCTAAGAGTCGTATATCTAGTTAATAACTATTTTATATTGATTTCTATCGATTACAGTTCTAATTTTACGACATTTACTGAATTCTTAGCTGCAGAGTAATTAAAAAATATTTATAGTTTGCAAACTTGATGGCTATGCATAACTAATGAAGCTAAATATATGCAATATCTTATTTTATTATTTATATTATATATATATACATACATACATATATATATATATACATATACATGTAATGTAATTGATATGGCTGCATATTAAATCATCGCATCGCATCGCAATCACGCTCTCATCGCTAGCTTTTGGTTATTGCCTGTAAGTATTTGGGCACCGGCAAGTGGGCATCGAGTGCAGGCGCAGCAGAAAAATTCTGGCTAAAAAGTGTGTCAACAAAACAAAAATTATGAAAAGTAGCCAGAACTCCGTCCATCTTCTGCCCCTCTGTGCCCCACCTCGCCCCCACTCTGCTGTCTGAGTTATGGGCCATAAAAAAAGTCACGTGCATGTTAATTTCGTATTTTACAGTCTGGGCCAATGTGTTATGACAACTGTCACGTGGACGCATTGACTTGCTATTTGCTTTCGTTATGTTTTTCTTCCTCCTCCTCCACACCCCCGCAGCACCTGGCCAGGGGTGTTAAATAAATTAAATGCAATAATATAACAAAAGACGGCAAAGCGAAGCAACGACGAAAAAATAATGATTTATGAGCTGCCTCGCTGCACAAATCTATTTTCAACTAATTGTCGAAACGGTACTTTTTTTGTGCAGCGGCATTGCATTGATGTCGTGGGCAAAGGGCGGAGGTATTCGCTTGATCAGGAAATAGCCATATAGCTAGTAGCTAATAGCTCTCAGCTATGGGCCAATGGTTGTGAGTGTCTTTCATGCATTGATGTTTATTGGGTTTTTATTTTGAATTATATTTATTAAATGCATGTAAAAAGCATTGATGAAAATCGCATAGAAAGGCGATAATTGAAAGAAGCAGAAAATCTGTAGCTACTCTTAAAGGGTTGGGATTGCGGAAACAAGTCAGGGGCGAAGGGGGAGAAATGCAAAGAGGAAGACACAGAAAGCAGGTAAAAAGAAATTGAGAAAGCGAGAGAGAAAAATATATGAAAAGAGAGAGAGAGAGAGAGAGAGCGCGACGAAGAGAGTAAGTAGAAAGAAAACGTTTTTAATAAGCAATTAAGATTTACCTCTGCTTTTCTCACAGCCATATTCACTCTTCCCCCCCCCCATACTCACTCTCTTTCTCTTTCTCACTCTGTCTCCAATTATTTCATTAACATTAAATTAGGTTCCATTTAATATAAGCATAACTACATATCTTCGCATCACCTAAGTACATCACATAAAGTTGATTTCGTTCGTCATTTTCCAGCGTTCAGAGTGCATTTCCGCTGCACTCCATGGGCAACATTTACTTTGAACAGTGCCGCCTTCAGTTTTTTTTTGGGAGGGGGGAGATTCATTTGGTAACAAAAAAAGTAGAGAAAAGGAAATGAAAAATATTGTGGCTATCGGAAACGATGGGGGCGTTAATCTGTGTACTAGCCAAGTGTTGCCCACTCGCCGTTTGCCGTTTGCCGTTGCTGTTGCCGTTGCCGTTGCCGTTGCCGTTGCCGCTTGCCAGCAACAGCAACAGCAATTAAAGCGACGACAATTGCGTTTGGGCGTGCAGCAACGGCAGCAGCAACATGGCTCGATACAGCACACAGCCACAGCAGCCAAGAGACCGAAAAATTATTTTCACAACACAATAACCGAGGCCTACACTAACGACTGAGGTGACGCTGAACGCATTGAGTGCAACAGAGGCGTGGGGAGGTGTTGCTGTTGCTGTTTCTGTTGCTATTGCCATTGCTGCGGAGGCGCCGGCGGCAACAGTCCGCGCGAACGTTGTAAAGGTGGGTGTTGCAAGAGGCGACAGAGGCAGGCGAACTATGAAAGTTACGACAAGCGTCGCGTCGCGTCGCGTCGCGTCACAACGTGGGAGCTTTTTATGAGTTTCTCGCAATGGAGACACACACAAACACAACGACATGTATATAGATTCACATCAGCATCCAAGCCGCAGCCACATCCAGATGGCTGCCACAAAACGTGGGCAGCAACAACAACAATGCCAGCGGCAGCTGTTGCCGCCAATTGATTGAAATGCCGCCCGTTCATATACAGTTGGGCGGACGGTCAACTGTTTCTGCTGCCTGACCCCCAATGTAAGCATCCCCCCACCTCGCCCCCTTTGGACCTTCTTTCCCTCTCATTTTGTATTTGTTTCTTGAAGGGCTGCTCGAGTGCTTTTTGTGCGGTTTGAACGAACAATTTTTATGAGAATTTTCGTCGGTTGAAAAAACTTTCAATTTCGTATTTATGAAAACATAAGCGGTAAACCAGTAAAAAGAAAAAACACACAAAAAAGTGCCAAAGAGATAGTGCGAGTGAGAGAGATGTGGATAGAGCGAGATAGACAAAGGAGCAAGAGTTGAGTTGTGCGGGGGCATTTGGGGCAAACTGCGCTACAAACTGTTACAAAATGGAAATTCCATCGAAGCAAAAGCAATCGCCATGAGTTATCGCTTTTGTTGTACTCAACATGCAACAACAACAACAACAACAACAACAGCAACAGCAACAACAACAACAACAACGACGAAATGCAAGCAAACGAGACAACAATTGAAATGTGGCAAAAACCGGAAGTTCGAGTCGATGTTCAAAGAAAAGCCAAAGGGGAAGTACTACAAAAGCTGAACTGAGATCTGTTAATAGAAAGACAACAACAATTAAAACTGAAATGCAAATTGGAAATTTTCTAAGGCGCAGATATGAAACAAGTGAGCGTGGGGAGCTCACGACTAGGAAATACCTTGAACTTTGCGCAGAAGCTGCTATATGAATGCAGCTGCGTATATTTGCCAAAGCAGATGTTTTTACTGTACAAAATACGTAAGTTTTCAAAGGGAAGGGTAGGTTGGGTATACAAAGTCAGAAATATACAAATTCTCCGTGTTCAAACTAGCTTTTGTAGTTTACGAGATCACTGCGTTCAAGCGGTCAAGCAGATGGGCAGATGGAGATGTCTACTTTGACTCAACTCTAATCAAGAACATACATATATGTATATATATGCCTTCTGCCACGCCTTCTTCTGTCTGTTACATACATTTTCAAAAAACCAATATGCCCTAAGTTCCTATTTGTAATAGGTGCAACTGCTTGAGATAGCAAACAACAGAAAGCTGAATGTAAGATAATGCTGACAAAAAAAGTAATTTTAAGACTTAATTACTGTGAAGGAAAGGCGGCTGATAATATAATATAAAATTAAGTGTTTTAAATCAATTTACAGAAAAATTATGTATTAAATACAATGTAAATAGTTTATTTTAATATAAAAAGAATGGGTTCAGCTTCAGCATAATTGAAATCCGAAATTTTCTAGTTTCCGAACTGCAGTCATCTAGCTAGATCGAACTAGATATCGAATGGAAAGCTCATTTAATTCAATTTATTTCTTCAATATATCAAATGCAAATAAATTTCAAAACTACTGTTATAAATTGCTGAATAATTAGGCAAGCTAAATAGCTTTGCTTTTTTACCAGCCAGAAACAATTGCTCCAGTTAACAAAACGAAATCCCCTTCTCCAAATTAGTGAGCATTGCTGCTGCTGCTGCTGCTGCTGCTGCTGCGGCTGCTGGTGTTGCTGCTGTTGACTTGTTGCATTGCATTTGCAATGATCACTCATTAAATAGTCATTAGCATTTGCTCTAAAATGCTGCGCTTGGCCAATTCCAAGGCTATAATTGAACGCCACTAATGGCAAATCAAACTGTGAGCAGTCTACGGAATTATCATATAGCATCACGAATATGCATTACCAGCAGCCAGCTGCCAGCTGCTAGCTGCTAGCTGCTAGCTGCTATCTGCCTGCCTTTCGTATCAATTGGCAGGTTCAAGTCACTGCACCCGCTGCGCTTTGCCCAGCTAGAGCATTTCATAATATCAATAGCTACGGCTATATAGGTAAAGGGGGGAAAAGCAGCAATTGGGTTTAGAATTACAATAAGACTGAGGCGCATCTACAATTAAAATCCAATTGCGGCTATTACACAATGCGCAAATACAAATTTCCAATAACTTTGTTTACTCGCATGTGAAAATGCAGCAGCAGCAGACATTCCCCAAGCTCTGCCCTGCCTCCTCTCGAGGCCCTGCATCTGCGTCAAAGCCCACATTGGAAGGCAGCATATTGCGCAGCATCTTGAGTTTCCGCCCTTTGGCGTTGCTCAGCAAAGCCAAAGACGAGAGACGACGACGTGCTAAGGTAACGTTATAAAGCAGAAGATAGAGATACATAACAACTAGACTTACAGATACATATAAAGTTGCAGCCATAGATACAGATACAGATACATTTAGAGAAACAGGTATTGCTACAGATGCAGCCATAGAGAATGGAACATCTGAAGATGCATCGCAAGATATAGATAATATATATAACATATAGAAGTCAGCATATAGATACAAGAACAACTGTAGGTAGATGCAAGAAAGATATACAGATACAGATACAAATGCAGCTATTAGTCTAGATACATCTTAAGAAATAGATAAAAAGAAGGTGATGTATATATTCAAGCTTTAAAGCCAAGCTACAAGTTACAGGTATAGAAATAGGTACTGATACAGAAACGTACATATTTATAGCTATTGATACAGTTCCACTTAAAAGTCATAGATAGAAATCCAGATGTAGATACAACCTAAAAAATACATGCTGTAGATACTTAAATTGTTCTAATTGAGGAAATCCCTAACGATACAGATACACCTTAATGGCATACATACTAATGCACATATATCTACATCTAAAGTATACAGATATAGCTGTATATACTATAATAGTAATAAATAAAGATACACCCAACGATACAGATACACAAAAAAGGCATAGATACAAATGCACATGTATCTACATGTAAAATATACACACAAACAGATACAGCTGTAGATGCTTGAATAACTATAAGATACACTCAACTATAGTTACATATCTACAGCTATAGTTACAGCTACAGCTACAGCTACAGATACACCGACAGCAACAGCAATAGCAACAGCTACATAAGTAGATTTATCTCTTCCCTGAACCTATTTCATTTGTATCTCTGTAATTGCGCGACAAAAAGTGCGAAGTAGTTGTTATTGTTATTGTCGCTGTTGCCGCTCTTGCCGTTGTTGCTGTTGCTGTTGCTGTTGCTGATTTGCTGGTGTCGCAATCTTGTGAAATTCGACGTAGCGAATTTTCTGGTCGCCCATCGAAACAAACAGCAGACAAGCAGAAAACCAGGCCGCAAGTAGCGCCCCAAAAACTCATCCTATCTACCACCGCGCACCCTCTACCTCGCTACCCATCTCTCTCACCATCTTTCTCCCTCTCTCTCTCTTTCTGTCTGTCTCAACCTTTAGCTCTGTTTCAGTTTCTCCTTCGGCTCTTTGTTTTGCTATTTGCTTTCGCATCTGCAGCAACTACGTCGTTTGGCTTTTGTTTTTGTTTTGGTTTTGGTTTGCCTCTGCTGTCGTTGTTGTTGCATCATCAACTGACAACATGCAACAGCCGCGCCAAGGTATCATTGCCCCAAGCCTCCTCCGCCCCTCTCGCGCTGCGATCACGCAGCCAGCGACTATTTTTAGTACGCTGCGCTTCTATGAGATACAGATACAGCTACAGATACATCTACAGTCAAAGATACAGATACACGGCATCAGGCCGCATTCGCCTCACATATCCCATGGCCCACTCGAAACGCCCAGTCATGCCACGCTCGTGTGATTTATAAGGTCTTTGGCCCCCACACCTCGCCGCACCGCTCACGCTCTATCTTGTTCTCCCTCCCTCTCTCTCTCTCTCTCTCTCTCTTTCTATCTCTCTCTCTCTCTGTATCTCTTTCGCTGTCTCTGTTTCTGTCTTGGCGTCGCTTCTCTGTTTGGGTTTTGTTTGCGTTTTCTTCGACTCTTTGTTTTGCTTGCCGTCTTCTACACTGTAATAACATCATAACAAGTAAGAGTGATCTAGCTGAGCGTGATCGATCTGCAGATACTCTGGAAGCAGCTGAGAGTTGGCTAACGATAGATTTTAACTAAAGTGATTACTAATTGTTCTTCTTGAACATGTCAAGTGTTACGCTATGATGTTGGAGAGCTTATACATGTATACTTGAGCTACACTTAAAGAAATTTCTTTATAAAATATACATGTATATGTCAAGAACTCTTCTTACATACTGAACTATCATACCCATGCTCACGCCAATTACAGGGCATAACTAGATACCCGTTGCTCATAATTATGATCAAGATCTGATTAATGCTCGCTGCGTACATAAGTACTCAGATAAAAACATTAAAAATAAATAAATAAATGTGAGGCGAATGCTGCGCCATTTCTGGCGCTAAAAAGCAGAAAAAGGCCTTTGCTCGAAAGTTGTGAAACTCAATTGAATTCGACCCAGTTAGCTGGCAGATAGCTGCTGCTGGCCCGCACACTCGCTGTCTGGCTCGAACCGATCTACTCCGCACATTATTTGGTCTTTTTTTTACCCATCGGTAATTGCGCCGCGAGTCGCATCGCATCGCATCGCATCGCAGTGGATCGCATCGTCGTCTTCTCGTCAACGTCTACTGCGCACTGCACATTTGTTGTTGTTGTTGTTGTTGTGTTTTTAATTGCTGGCCAAATATTTTTGACAAACACTGTAATCAGATGCCGACAGATGCGAAGGTTTTTTTGATATACAGCTGGCGCCATTAGCATTTGCATTTATTTCGATAGGGGTACAGTCTTGTTTATCTCTATCTATCTCTCTCACTCTCTGTCTATCTGTGAAAAATGCCCTTATACTGCGTTTTACAATCTCAGCTATAGTTGTTGTTGTTGTTGTTGTTGTTGTTGTTGTTGTTGTTGATACTGATTCAATTTTATATGCGCCTTAAGTATTTCAGAATATTTCTATCAGTAAAGCAAATTTTTCAGCCGATTTTTGCCATTCAGATGCATTATATAGTAGCACGATCTTGTTGGGCTTTGTTAATGCGTAGGAATAACTTATAGGCATTACTTATTTACTACTCTGCAATACTTGTAAGTACTTAAAAAGCAAAGCAAAATAACAATTTCCAAGCATTCAAAACTTAATTTTCGAAAGTCTCATAACTAAGGACAAATGCATACAAATGCATAGTAAATTGATCAAGCTAAGATTTTGTTATATGAAAGATGTATAGAAACACCGATAAGTATATCAGATAATACATATCTTCATTAGCATAATAGTAACACGAAAAATGCCTAGTTTAGCTCTTATCAACTACATTTAGTTGAGCTAAGAGAACTTTGCTGCAGAACATAGTTTTACATGGCAGCTAAAATATATAGTAATTCGATCCTGGTGCTTTAAATCTCTTTACTTTAACTAACAACTGCTTCCACCTTCTACTTATCTTAACTGCCCCAATCTTAAGTCTTTTATGTAGCCCATTTAATATTTCCAATTTTCTATTATTGACATTATAGTACAAGTGAATGGCTTGAATGGTCGATTGATTAACTAACTCTATTTACTTGCCTTATGCCAAGCAATCGCCCCGGCCCGTTCAATCAGCATAAAAGCAGCTGCTAATTAAATTGAATATATTATACATATGTATATAGTATATGCACTAAATATAGTACATGTAGTAACTGTAAAGTCTCCCGAGGGTGTTATGCAGGCCAGCTAATCAAACTGCCAATGGTATGTTTACTCAAACCAACTAATTAGATGTCCTGCACTGTCCTGCGCTGCCCTGCCGGCCACTGCTACTGCCGCTGCCGCAGCTACAGCCTGACCTTTCCAGTTGCTCGCTTTAGAAGTGAGCGAAAATAAGTTCAAAGGTCACGGGGAAAATTTTATTACAACTCATTTTGCCGTTTGCTCTTATCAGCCTCTCTGTATGTGTGTGTGTGTAGTTATTTTGATTTCTATTTGCCCGGACAGGCAATCACTTATCGTCGAGAGAGCGGCACAGCGCAGATTCACAGACAGCCAGACAGACAGACAGCCAGACGAACAGGCAAACAGACAGTCGGACTTGAGTAAATAAATAATAATACAATTTCAGTTTCATTTTTTTTTCTTCTTTATGTTCTCTTTTTGGTACACTTTGCTCGCAACGAACATCATCAAAACTAACTGCAGGCAAATTGTGAGCACATAAATCATACGACGCGTTGCCGCAGCCAAAAAAAAAAAAAAAAAAGGAAGGAAACATGAGCCACAAAGGTCGTGAGCCAAAGCATATGAGCATTCAACATTCAGCTCACTGATTACACCATGAAGAGTGAAAAAGATCTGAACCAGCGCTGACCCCCAGACAGCCAGACAGCCAGACAGACAGAGAGAAGGATAGAGAGAGAGAGAGAGAGAGAGAGAGCGAGAGAGACTGTGGGACAGACAGCACAAATTTGATAAGCCAACCGCGCGGTCGGTCTGCTATGCTCTGTCAGCATTGCCTATGAGATCTACATATGCCTACCATATACATATATATTCATATAGACTAGATTGCTCTATCTAAAGTCGGACTACAGCTCAGCGAGGTCTATTGAATATTTGATGCAGCTCGATTCTTAAATGATTTCAAATGACTTCTTAAACCAATTCATATATATAATATTCCTTTATTTTATATATCTTTGGATTTAATTTATACTAAACGGATCCGATTTTATTCCGTTTTTAACTCGCCTTAAATTTATTTTAATTTGCTGCCGCCGCTAATTAAAAACTCTTTTAATGTCTCTGTGAAATTTATTGAAAATTGCATAATAATTAGCGTTTATTGTTTTTAGATATTGTATCAAGATCGCATATCGAAGCTTTATGCATAAATAAATATTTAAAAAAAAAAAAATCACAAAAAAGTAAATTAAATATATATTTTGGCTAATGTGAGGGACTTCAAAGGTATGATAATATTATTAATAAGATAATGAATAGAAAATATTAATAATAAATATAATAATAAATATAAATAACTATTTTACAAATTTTTAAATAAAATTTTATTATCTATTTCAAGATAAAAGAAACATCATCTTACAAAAATATCAATAACTTGATAAGAAGTTTTTTTTTTTAAATAGTTGAAATATTTTACTTTTATAAGACATTACAGAAAATAAGAAAAATAGTTATGAATCTTTGGATAATATGGAAAACTATTTAAAATCGTGTTTAGATAGATTCGCATATACAACACAACAGAGTAGTCATGCAGCACTTATTGTAGACAGCTAAAAATCAATAAATATCGATGCATTTCTGAATACATTAAATAGCAGTGTATTTCCGCTTTCGTGCTGACTGTTTTCTTTTCAATTATATAGTTTTTTGTTCCATTAGGCGTAATATTAAAAAGAAAAAAAAAAACAATAATGAATAAAGAAAAAGCTGAACGACAACAACAACAGCAAATAGACGACGACTTAATGGCGCTTGTCGCTTTGTTTTGGACCTTTCATTCACTAGATTCATTCATTGATTCACATGAACACACACACACACACACATGTGTGTGAGTGTGTGTGTGAGTGTGTGTGTGTGTAGATTTTCCATTAGAAGCGTAGTATCATTCAGTCATTCTCGATGTTCATAAATACGTTTCGCCTGCTTTGTTTTCACGTTGTAGCTGTCATTATTATTCTTATTATTATTATTATTATGATTATGATTGTGTGTTTACATGGGAGGCCCACCTAGCTGGACGCCCCCGTCACAATAGCTGGCCGGCCATCAGTGTTCGGCACTTGCTGCACTCTGTATTATAATCACATCTAAATCTCTCATTCAATTAAATTAATTGCCGCCTTTGTGTTTGTGTGCCATGCGCAAAAACGGCTAGATTATTTACATGGGCAGCGCCTGGGGGCCGGACAAACTTTTGCTTGCTACAATATTTATTATGAGCTTCAGTTCGAATAACCGGTACAAGTTAGAACTTAATTGATATTTGGACAGAGGAAAGGCTACTCAAAATAGAAGAACCCCAAAAAGTCAGATAGTCAGCCAGTCAGCCAGTCAGCCAAAGTCAACATTTTCGAAAAATGAACAACACACGCCTTCATCCAAAGACACGAGTTGAATGACCTGCCTCACCGATTTCAACTTTTGTGGTTTTTGCAAATCAAAGGGGGTTGTGTGAGTGTGTGTTGGGGGTTGCATACACACACACACACACACACACACACACACATGTGTACGTACAGGTGATCTATGTGGCTGCAGACTTGATTTATGTGCATGTTTTTGAAGCTGGTCCCCCGAATTTCGAATGACTTTTGCCGCTTGTCGCCTGTTGTGAATTATAACATGTTATGAGAGAGAGTGTGTGTGCGCGAGTGTGTGTGTGTGTGTGTGTGTCTGTGTCTGTGTCTGTGTCTATGTGTATGGGTTAGTGGAGAAACAAAGCAGGTCCTTAAATGTCAGTATAAGTAACAGTTTCTGCTCCCGCCAGTCAGTCATTGGCATTGTGCACCAGATACAAATCTTAATGGCGAGCACAAAAATTTCATTAAATTAAACAAAAACAAGCCTTTCAAGTCATAAAAACTGTTGCAAATTTATGTGACTGTTAGTTGATAGAGTATCTGTGCAATTTATTAGTGACATATATATATATATATATATATATATATATATATATATATATATATATATAGCCTAATTATGGATCAATGAACTCTTCAGACAAGCTAATGTGAGCAAGCATTTAGACAGATCTTAGCATATTCACATTTTCTAGCATTAGCATTATTATTGTTATTTTGCATTACTTTTACTACTTTTTATTATCATTACCATTATTATTAGCATTGGTATTAGCATTAGCATTAGCATTGCCATCATTAATTTTTATTATAATTTAATATATTATAGGCATTCGCATTAGCATTAGTATTGTTTATTGTTATCATTGGCATTATCATTATCATTAATTAGCTTTATTACTACTTAAAATTGAACTAAAACTTATGGTAATATTTACTGCAAATGTTGACTAATACTAATGTAATAGGATTGCAAATAAAGTTTTTGGGAAAACTGTTAACTAAACCTAATGGACTTTTACATGTTTATGCTGCAAATTCAAAACACACGAATTTTTGTTTTACAGTTTCGACAATTTCATTTCACACCACTTGCTGCTGTCGTTGCTGCTGCTGCTGCTGCTGCTGCTGCTGTCGTTGCTGTTGTTGGATGCGTCAACTTTTCGCAATGCAATTAAAATATTTTCGTATTGTTGCCTTGCAGCAATTAGCAGCAATGTTAATGCGACGAGCCGACGATATAGAAAATACCATTAATTAAAACTAAAACAACAAACCGCAAAAAGTCCCCAAAGGCTTGCGGGAGTTTAATTAAAATTGTGCACTGCAGTTCTAACTGTAAATCTAATTAGTGTTCAATAGGTGGCAAATCGAAATAGACAAAGCAATTATAATGCAAATTTTACATCTTAATGTTGATTAACTTGTCTCCGGGCCGGCGAGGTCTGATCCGAAGGATATGAATAGCTTTTGAAATTGTTGTCTGAGGAACTTTCTTTCATTTTCAGGTATTTCGCATGAAAACACTTTTCAACTCTCTCACTCAATCTCTTTCGCTCTCTCACTCTTCGCAGGAGTATTTAGCTCTCGTTGTTGTCTGCTTTGCCTGCGTCTCTTGTTCTTTTCTTTGAAAATCAAAATTTTCAAGTTTCCCAAGCGTAGCAAAGTTGATGCCTGGCAAATGGCAAATGGCAAAAAGCCCACGCTGCCTGAACCTGAGCCTGATGCTGTTGCTGATGCTGTTGCTGTTGCTGATGCTGTTGCTGATGCTATGGGTGATGCTGATGCTGATGCTGATGCTGAAGCGCAATCACCCACGCAGGATAAGCTGGGCGAAGAACAGCCCACGGCTTGCTCCTGTGGCCTTTGTGGCTCGATGACGTGGGTCGCCCCTTTTGCGCTTCTCTTTTCTCTCTTTTTTTATGTCGTATCACACATCCGCCGCGTTGGCCCGTGGGTAGCGTGGGCCGACAGAAAATAGCAACGCGCTGTGTAATCAGCAAGCTGTGCCTGTGCGGAGGCGTGGCACTGATAACAGCCAGTCCACAGCTGCTTATTATTGAAGCTAGTACGACATGCAAAATGATTGCGAATCCATCAAAAGAAACAGAAGAAAAAGCAGCAAAATCCATTGGACCAGCTGGAGCCAGCGCAACGAAAGAAAAAGAAAAGAAAGCAGCACGCGTCAGGACTATGCAAATAAGTTGGCATTTAAATGTATGTTGGCTGCTGCACCACCACATGCCACCACTACCAACACCACCATTAACACCAACAACCACCTCCTACCCTCACTCCAACCAGCGTCCCCTGCACACTTGTCTCACATTATTGCCTGACTTGACATTGATGTATCTGGTGACAAACTGTTGCGGTTTATTATTGTACAGAGAGAAAGGGAGAGAGAGAGAGAGGGCGAGTGGGACATAGGGAAAGGGCGACAAGTGTGGCTGGGTGCGTCAGTCACGTAGTTGCTGAACATGTCACAGCTGCAAGGATAACGCAGCTTCTGCTGAATTCCAAGTAGCCAGCAGCCAATCGATAAATCATATTAATTGTTTGCAATCGAATGGATAATGCAGTGCATAAGCTCAGCACCAAAGCCGAGGCCGAAGCCGTTCAACTGATAAAGAAAACGGAAATGGTTCGGTTAACGGCTCAAGCGCCAAGCTCAGAGTATTCGTTCAGCTGAAGATCAGAGATTGATACTTGAAAGGCTAACTCTTTCGCTCCCTCTTTCTGTATTTAAACTAAGCCGTTAGTAAAACCATTCATGGTCCGGTTTACGGTTCGAGCCAAGGTCTTACTTTAAATTTTAAATCTGCAAGCTAGTTTCCCACTTGTTAGCTAGAGATACTGGAAAAGCTAACTCCCTTTCACTCCCTCTGGTTTGGTTCAGTTGTTGTTTCAGTTTGTTTTCCTTCTCAGCCCTCTTCCTCTTACATTAAATATATATATATAGAAATTTCTTTTCCCGAACCGGTTCACCCTTAAACCAGTTTGCACTCCAGCTGGAACCACTTGAAAAACAATTAATTTTTATATTTATTATTAACTCATTCCAAAATAAAAATAAAAAAAAAAAAACGCTAAGCACAACAATTTAATTGCCTGTCAACCGTGAGCAAATGGAACATCTGGTAATGGACGCCACGTTCCTCCAAAAAAATGTTTGAAAACTCAGTTGAACGAACTTTCGGGATTTGGCAATTTGAAATTTTGCTTTTGTGGCCGCTTGATCTATGTGGCTGGCGTGTTAATTTACGAGCAGGTTCCGAGTTCAACTAACCCGATCTTAACTCGCACTCCAAATTTATTTCATTCTCTATTTATTTTCGCGCTCTCCCCCAAACGACGCACGTGTTTCGAATTATGAGAAATACCCAAATGTCAATAAAATGCAAGCCTGAAAGTGCAGACGGAATGATAAGAGCTCTGGAAATTCAGATATTGATCTTACGTCATTTTATATTTTAAATGAAATATTCAAGCTAATTTATCAAGCTTCTAAACAGATGTCATTAAATGTTTTTATTTGCATAACTGAACGAATCGGGAAGCCATAATGGGCTCTGAGAATGGGTTCAGGGTCACTGGAGAGATTTTGTATCGAAAATGATGATAGGCAACCAGGTGTTAAAGGCTTTTCCATAGAAACTATGTCTATCTGTCTCTTTCTCTCTCTTTCTCTCTCTCTCTCTCTCTCTCTCTCTATCATCTGTTTAAAGAGGTACCTATATATGCTCTATCTTTCTCTCTCTCTCTCTCTCTCTCTTTAATCTCTCTCTAATCACATGAAAAGTCCAAAATTGCTTACTAGATAGAAACTCTCTCCCCCTCTCTCTATCTTTCTCTCTCTCTCTCTCTCTCTCTCTCTTTGTGTGTCAGGTTTCTTATTAGGCTTACTCTATTTCTCTCTCTCTTTCTCTCTCTTTCTCTCTTTCTCTCTCTCCCTCTCTCACACACACACTCCATCTGCCTCTATCTCTCTTTTTTATAACAATCTTTAAGCTATCCCCATAAAACTCCGCCTAAGTTCATCTTCCTACAGAGACATATCATAAGAGTGGATCGAGTTATTCTATCATATACTCATGCTATGAACAAACTCGCTTTGCTTCATCAAAGCTCTAAAACTATCATAGGAATAAACAGATTCAAATGCAAACAAATTCCTATTCCATATCAAAATTGTTTTAGAAAATGGGCAATTCAAGCAATTCCAATCAGCTATAGCTGCAGCACACAGCTGCTCTCCCCCTCTCTCTCTCTCTCTCTCTCTCTCTTTATGTCTCTCTCTCTCTGTCGATAAGCCTCAGTCGAGTTGTGGGCAAGCTTCAATCCTGCCACACAATGATCAGCTGCAATTTGCTTCACGCGCAAAAGGATAATTCACATAAATTTTCATTAGCTGTTTTGGCCCACGCTAGGAATTGAAGCCGTAACATTATATGGCCAAGCGTGGGCATCTGGGCATCTGGGCGTATGGGCGCGTGGGCGCGTGGGCGTGGATGTGCGCGCAATAACATTTCGCACTCTTGGGGTTAAATGGGTTACGTTTCCATTGAGGAAGCCAAGCTGCACTGTACATGTATATGTATAGACTTTATACTATTACTATATATTATAGCTACAATTGGTATATATGCCAATGGCCTGCTCTATATAGCTGTATATACCGTCACTCCACTATATAGCAGCATATGTACTCTAAAATATATATTTGTACATGAAAGCTTCCCGGCGTACAGTCGCTTCCAATTCCAGTTGCATTTAGTGACGCCACGTTCCATTTACGAGTAGATACGAGCACAGTCTCCCACTCCATGCCTCTCCCACTCGCACTCCCACTCCCACTGCCACTGCCACTGCCACTGCCCCAGCTCCACCCTCTTGTTGCGCCCCTGGCAGCCAGTTAACCCACGAGTTGTTGGGCCATATCAAACGAGCTGTAGCTGAACCATGGCATAAACATCTCGTAGCTACATTGTTGCAATAAAATATTTACAAGATACATTTGCTTTGTTCCATACCAAGTTCTTGCCACGGCATCTTCCCTGCCCCTGCCCCTGCCCCTGTCTCTGCCCCTGCCCCGCTCCAGCTGCTGCTGCTGCTGCTGCTGCTGCTACTGCTACTTCTGCTGCTGTTATGGAAATGCCGCACGTTCTTGCTATTTTCCACAGCTTCCACCCTCGGCCTGCACCTTGGTTGTACAGCTTATCCTGTTGCTGGCTGCTCCGCGCCGTGCAACACTCTGTTTGGCAATCCACGAAAGATTCTTTCTACATATTTTGCTTAAAATTCATGACCAAACGAAATCTCTATAAAATAATTCTCTAATAATTCAGTTCTATTTATGCTCGTCTAGGGCTCAGCTATACCTTGAATATTTTACGAACCGAAAGCCTTGAGACAGTCTCAGTTTGTGCTTTAAGCCAAGTTCTGCAATTTCTGATCCTCATTTGACACAGCCATAAGCACAGCAAAAAGAGATAATATAGTCATCTGATCAAAGAGAGATCTTATTTGGCTCAGCTCATATAGTATACCTGTATTACAGTTTCAAAATATAACAGTATAACGAAAAACAAAATCGCTGTATATCAGTATAACACTTTAATAGTGTGAAGATGAGATCAGAATAGTACAACAGTATAGCCGTATGACAGTATGAAAGTTTGACAGTATGACAGTATGGCATTATGACAGTATTAGAGTATGACAGCTTGTCAGTATTTCAATATGGCAGTATGACAATATCACAGTATGGCAGTATGATCGTATGACAGTGTGACAGTAAGACAGTAGGACAGTAGAACAGTAGAGAAGTAGAACGATAGAGCAGTAGAACACTATAACAACATAGCAGTTTAGCAGTATAACAGTATAACGGAACAACAATACAACAGTATAACAATAGAGGCATAACAGTAGAACAGTAAAACAGTAAAACAGTGGAAGAGTAGAACAGCATAACAGTATAGCAGTATAACAGTATAAGAGCAGAGCAGTATAACGGTAAAGCAGCAGAAGAGTATAGCAATAAAACACTTTATAACAGTATTACCCTTTACCAGTATACCAGTATTCCACTTTCGATACAGTATACCAGTATGGGCCACTTTGGATATGGTGGCCTTTCTTTTACCTGTTCATACCTGAAATTTATTCACACGAGGCTATTTTGTAAGATTCGCAATCAGAAATTATGCAGCTAAAATATAAATGAAATTCAATTGAATAATTTTGTACAGGGAGAATCATGTGAAACGTGGCTCGGGGCAGAAATTCATTTCAATGGGAATTGCTGCCTGGCAGGAGTCGAGCTTAAATTAATTTCAATTCGAATCCTTTGAGCATAGCGGCAATGTTTTTACTTCAGCTTTTTTTCCTGCCATTTCTATCCGCGATTCACTTTACGCGCAACTTAATTTTGTTAACTGAAAACTGTCTCGCTCTGGCGCTATCTCTCTCTCTCTCTCTCTCGCTGGCTCACTCTCTCTTAGGTCGCTCTCTCGCTTGCTTCCCTTTCCAATAGGCCATTACAACGCTCAGCTTCAGCATCATTCAATGCAAAATTCATTTACGTTGTCCTGTTTCAGTTTTACGTTACGCTACGCGTCCTATATACACACTCACACACACACACACAATCACACACACACACTTATACACTCACTATATAGCGTGTATATAGCTGCATCCATTTACCGTCATCGTCCATTTACGAGCGTTTTGTGACGTAACACGACGACGACGACGACGACGACGACGACGACGACGACGCCGCCGCCGAGTGAGTGACGAATGTTTATCCTCTCGTCCAGGCCAGGTTATCCCCTCGCCACCGCTCCCGCCCCACTCCCTCCTCCGCCCCTGCTGCTGTACACCTTAGTCCTCCCCCCCCCCCTCCCCTTCTGCAACATCCAACGCCCACGCTCACGCCCACGTAGCGTAAATCTTCGTGCAAGCGTAGTAACCTATATACGAGCGTTACGCTGCGACACGAACCAATGTACACCCACGCCCATAGATATATATACGATATCCATATTATATATGTATGTCTGTATGTATATACAGTTAGCCTGGCTCTCTGAGCAACGTCGTGTCATGGTTTTTTTCCATATGCCGAAGTTTTTGGCTTCGTGTCGTTTACGCCTGCTGATGCGGCTACAAAAACAATGACGTCACAATGTGACCGATTGGCAGCGACACGCGCGTTGCAATTGCTGTACGGCGCATATTACGTATACGCCATGCTCTACAACTGTATATATATTGTATATATGTGTTAGTGTGTGTGTGTGTGTGCATGTGTGTGTGGGCCATTTACAAGCATCGTTTAAGCGTTGTAATAAGCGTGTCTAGGTCTAGGCGACGCTTGGGCGTCATCGGCAAATTGGACGCGGCTGTAAACTGTAACCAATTTAGCCAAAACACGTGCCACACACACAACCAGACACACACACACACACATACACACATAGACATTACCTGCTGTCCATTAGATTTCATTTTACTAACAAATCACAGCATTTCACTGACGTCTAAGTTAAACCGTCACAGCAGCTACAACAACAACAAGAACAGCGATTAGATTTAGTTCATTTCACGTTGCCAAAGATCAAAATGTGACGAAAAGTTTTGGTCCAATTCACAATGCGAATTGATCAACTGACGACAAGTAGAAATCGGGTTAATAGGACAGCGGGAAATACAACTATTGTACATAGACATAGAATACATGAGTATGTGTCTGTGTGTGTGTGTGTAGGTCATGGCAGTGACTGTCAGTGTGTGTGTGTGTGGGGGGGGGGCAGTACAGTTGCGACAGCATTCCATTTGCGTATCTGTTACAAGGATATGGAAAGGAAATACGGAAAAAAAAACTCGATGAGATAACAGAGCTGAAGGCTAGAGATAGAGACAAGGAGAAAGGCAGCGAGTGAGAGCTTGAGAAATATACAACAAGGCAAAGGGAAATAATATGAAAGCGAAACAGTGAGAGACAGAGAAAGAAAGGAAGAAAGAAATAAACATATATAGAGAGAGAGAGAGAGAGAGATATATAGGAAGAGAGAAGGAGACTAAGAGAGAGACTGATATAGATAGAGACATAGATCGAGAAGTTGAGATACAGTGAGTGAGATTAAGAAGGAGAAGAAAAGGTAAAAACTGAAAAATATATAAATAAACTTGCAAAATAGTTTTGAAATTAAAATCTATTCAAATATAAATGAAACGAATAAACTGAATCAGTCATAATTTCGTGCAGTGATTCACAGTCTCGATATGTAGCTATTCTGAATAGCGAGTGAATAATTCAAGCTGTTTTCCACTAAGTGGAACAGATGAACAGATGTTTAGGATTCTAAGGAAATGTATTCGAGGCATTCGGCTTTAAGTGTTTGATAACAAAACGCTTAAGCGACAAATGAATCACAGAAGTGTAACACAATACGGCGACAGGTGTTTTTCTTTTTTCAAAATGAACCAGTTGAAATGGAACTGGTTCGCAGCTGAGCGAGAGAGAGAAAGAACTTGAGTAGGCTGAATTAGCTCAAAAATAATGTTTAAAAAGGTGCTTTTGAGATGAACCAGTTGAAATAGAACTGGTTCGCGGGAAGAGACTTTCTGAACTAGTTCAAAAGTAATATTTGAAAAGTTTTTCTGTTGCTATACTACTATATCAAGTGTTTATCAACTGAACCAATTTAGGCGGAACTGGTTCACAGCTAAGCCATTTGAGTGCGAAAGAACTTGACCAAGACATTCCCTGAACTAGTTCAAAAGCAAGCTTAGCTCTAGCAGCTGGAGAATATGTAGTGAAAAGGTAACTGCATATTCATGGGCATTTTCATGCAGCTCGCGAAAAACTTGCATTCATTAGATATCCACAACGCATTTTCCTGGTTTAGTTGAGCTGAAGGTGAAGCCAACCCACGCGCTGAACCACTATTCATGGTTGGCTGTGAGCATGGGCGCTGTGGGTGGCTGGCTGGGTGGCTGGGTGGCTGGGTTGGCTTTTTGTTATTTTGGTCAGTATGGTGTGCCCTTCGTAGCCATTAGTCAGCAGCCTACGCAGGCCTCAGCTAGACACCCTCTAGCTAAGCGCCCGCCTGCAACCTGCAACCCTCAATCGTCCTCCTCCTCCACCTCCTTCTCCAGCTGCTGCTGCTGCTGCCGTTGAGAACTGTTGCACTATGCAATTGGTGTCTGGCTTTATTAGCAGTCTCTCAGCTGCCGTTGACGTCGTTGCTTTTACTGCTCTTCTTCTTCCCCGTCTAGTTGTTGTTGTTGTTGTTGTTGCTGCTGCTAAATGAACGATACATATTTAAGCAGCGGCTGCAGCACAACTGCAGCTCAGTCGGTCAGCGACAGTTTGCATTTACATTACGCGCTCTTGAACTCTGGAAACGAAAACTAGAAACAAAAACAAAAACAAAAACAGAAACCAAAAGAAATCCAAATCAAAAATAATTGTGCGAATATTGCGGGCAAAGTCTGCCATATCGATGTCTAGCTGCAAGGACTACACAGGCAGGATATGAAAAAGGTGATACTAGGCTATAAGTCATTGAAGCGGGCGGGTCAGCAAGTGGGCTGGCAGTTGGGGCCAGTTCGGGGGGAGGGAGGGAGAGGATCCAACGAATGTCAGCGCAAAGGTCAAAGTTGCAACGCGGCACAAAAAACTTGCCAAAGCCACAACCAAAACAATGCCAAACACACACACACACACACACACACAGAGAGAGAGAGAGACACACACACACACACACATATATATACACGGCGCTCAACCCTCTCACCTTCAGCCACGCCTCCGCCTCCGCCTTCACATAGAAAGGTCACATGTCGTCGCAGTTGTCAGTGCTGCGCAGCTGCATGCAAAAAGAAAAGGCAACAACAACAGCAACAACATAACAGCAGCAGCAGCAGCAGCAGCGGCAGCGGCGGCAGCTGAGAAAGAACTAGAATGAATATAAAAAAAAAACCCAACAAAGTGTCGCCCACGACTGCCTGCCCCTGTCCATCCTCCTGCCACCGCCCCCGCCCCCGCCCCCGCACCCGTTCCTGCCCCCGCCCCTGCCCCTGCCACCCGCGCTCGCAAAGACGGTCAAACATTTTCGCTACGACGCAATTGGAAAACATATTCATGCAATCATCAATTGCGCTTCAAGAAAATGCTCGTAAATGGGTGAAAAGCTCTAGAAGAAAGAAAAAGGGAAAGGCCGAGTGTAGAGCAACGCTGACTGACTGCAAACATACCCTGCAAAGCAATTCTTTCTTTTGCAATTATATAAAGAATTGTTTCTATATAAAAATTTATGCATATATATAATATAATTGCACTTACCCAATGAATTTTCCAGTTTTTCCACTAAGCCTGCTTCACATTACTATTTTAATTCAACACTAGAACACTGAAAGAAAAAAGAAGAAAGTGAATTAGTATAAGCAAGAATAACAAGTAGGAATAGATGATAGAGAGTAGGTGAGAGAGAGCGAGAGAGAGAGAGAGAGAGAGAGAGTGAACGAGAGTTGATGATAAGCGAGTAGAATGAACATCAAGAGACAGAGAGAAAGGCACCTAAAGAGTGTCTGAGTTCGAGCAAGAGCATTATGCCAAAGCTTGATGCTCCTATTGATGAGAACTGCATAGAGCGGCGATATTAAACACGCCACTTAATTAAGAATATATGCAAGTACATGCATGCTTATCTGAGTATACATAAACTCAAGCTCTGTATATTCCATATGTCTTAAGAGTTTATATAAATATGGAGACGTAATGCTCATAGTCCCATGTACATCCCATATGAAATACATATATTCTTTCACCTACAAACACTTACAGGGTATCTATCACCTATATAAGTATGTTGACAATAATTTAATTAGTTTTCTCAGCTTAATTAACTAAAAAGAGAGCAAAAGCAATTACAAAATTTAAGAACAAGAAAGAATTTCAATTGCGTTTCAGTGTACGAAATTTGCTATATATATCACACTGTGCCCAAAGATAAACCCAAGTAAACCATATAGAAGCTGAATCGTAGTTTACCTCTAATTCTATATACTATAAAACTCTAGACTTCTTTCAAGAAACGTGTCATTTAATGCCTAGTTATAACTTCTCTATAAAAAAAACTCTAGAATTCAACTGTGCGCCAATCTCTTCTATCTATACATACTTAGCTATATCTCTACTCTACGCTCTAATATAAGCTATACAACTCTTTCTCGCTTGCAATAAAAAACAAACTCTCGAGCTCAACTTTGCCGCCAATTGCAGTTGCTGTCGCACTCTCTCTCTCTCTCTCTCTCTCTCTCGCTCTCGCTCTCTGCCCCTCTCGTTGCGCATTCGATTGGCGCCTCTGTCAATTGTTTATTGCAGGCGCTATGTAATATGTTTTAGATACGCCCACAGGTCGATTGGTCTGCGGGTCGCTCGTAGTGCTCCATGCCACTCGGAACAAAGTTACGTTGCGTTTAGAATTTATTAATACACAGTTGTACTTTATATTTTTAATTGAGCGTTGCAAATTCGTTTGGCGCCAATTTCATTTTCACGCCCCATGGCGCCAAACACTTTGCAAATTGAAAGCTGCCCCCTCCCAGCTCGCTGGCCCTGTTGCCCCCCGTGAGTATCGGAGATATAAATATGCGATTTATATACAGAAATATATGTTCATGTCTGGCTCTTGATTTAATTATTTAGGCATAACAACATAAATAGATTTTTTTATGATTTTTTTCATATCAATTTTCATTTTTTATATTCAACTTGTTTTTTTTTACTTTTTTTTTATAGTTCACTATAAGTATGTCTAGTTTTTCTTAGATCCCTTCAGCAGTAGTCGAGGTATGCATAGGTTCAGACAGGAAATCCTGAAAAAATATACCAAATATACTAAAAAAAAATAAAAAAGTAAACAAAAATCCTTTATAAAACAAAAGTTTTTAAGGTTTCCTTGTTTAGATCAAATTTTCCAATAGCAATATTTCAGATATTATCGATTTCTGAACATATATTTACCCTTAACAAACTCTAACTTGACTCAAATTTGGCATGCTCTATGTGCAACTATTTCTACACAAATACTGAAAGTTTCGAGTGAATTACCTGAGCAGAAGTTGAGTTATGCATAGGTTTGGAAATGCTAAGCTGCGTGTCGATTTGAGCTACGGCGACCTTCAGCCCATGGAAAATATTTGTTTGTCTCGATATAAAAGCGCCTGCAGCTTGAATGAATATGAATGTGAATATGAATGTGAATGTGAATGTGAATGTGAATGTGATTATGGATATTATATATTGTATATATATATATCTACCACTTCGATAACTAATGATTGGGCAAGAAATTCCAATCCGAGCGCTTTCACTGCACAAAATACCAAAGTTGAAAAATACAAAAAAAAAAAAAAAAAAAAAAAAAAAACATAATTAGCCATAGTAAAAAGGAGGCAAGAGATCGGCCCAGGGTCAAAACTAAATTAATGGGCTGAACTTAGTGATAACTAAATGTGTGCTGAACTGTTCAATTGAGACACAAAGCAGAAAACAAAGCAAGCGAAAGACTCAGTCGGAACCGGTTCCGAACGCGAGCCAATTAAACGGAACAGGTGAACAAAGTGATCAAAGCGTTATAAAACTCTCTGTGAACTCTATGCAAACAAAACTAAAATAAATAAATAAAAATTAAAAACAATAAAGAAAAAAATAGCTGAAACAACATCAGAAGAAGCAGAGCCAATAGAAGAAAAAGCAAATATGCGCCGCGTTCATTTATCAAGTTTGAAATTCGCGCTAATGATTCGGCGAATGCGTGAGCGAAGCTTTTTCAATTTGTCTGTCCGTTCCTGAAGCTAAAGGAGAGTTGATTGGTTTTGTGCCATCTAGGAGTTGCTGGCTGAGTCTGAGCCACTGACTGTCTGTGCTTCCGTCTGTCTGTCTGCCCTTCCGTCTGTCTGTCTGTCCTTCCGTCTGTCTGTCTGTCCTTCCGTCTATCTGTCTGTCTGTCTGTTCTCCGTCTCTCTCTGTCCTTCCGTCTGTCTGTCCTTCCTTACGACTGTCTGTCCTTCCGCCTGTCTCTCTGTCCTTCCGTCTGTCTGTCCTTTCCTTCCTTACGACTGTCTGTCCTTCTGACCTTCCGTCCGACTGTCTTTCAGTCTGTCCTTTCTTCGGTATGTGCTCCTGTCTGCCCTTCCGTCTGACTGTCTGTCTGTCTGTTCGTCCGTCGATCTATCCGTCCGTCTGTTCTTCCGGCAATCTGCCTGCTTTAAGTCCGTTTGTCTGTCCTTCCATCTGACTCTCTCGCTCTCTCTCTCTCTCTCTCTCTGTCTGTCTGTCTGTCAGTTGAGTCCGCCTCCACGTGGACGTGGCAAGCCTAAAAAAACTTCTATTTCTTTTCGCACTGCGAACGAGTATCATGCAGTCAGTCAGTGTCCAACTGCAGTACTACAACCAGGTTTCTTTCGGTTTCTTTTGAGAATTTCTTGTTTTATGCTTAGCGAATTACAACAACAACTAGAATCAATAATCAATATCCACAGAGATTTTTTTCAGGCTTTGCACGATTTTTATGCAAATGAAACTTTTTTTTTTTTAGCTTTTTTTAGCTCTTGCCTAGGCGACATTGTGTCTCGTCTTGTTGCCCATTAAAAATGCTAATTTACTAAATATTTTTGGCCAAACAAAAAAATCGAATTGAAGAAGAAATATCAAATAAAATTTAGAGAAAAAACACAAACCACACAAAAAGTTTGTTTGATCATTAACAAATGAATTAGCTAAAAATAAAAATAAAAATAAAATTAAAAAAAAAAAACCCCAGAAAAAAACTCTAAATTTACGCATAAATAAAAAGTAATACAAAAAATATATGTGAACTAAAAAACTAACAAAAAAAAAAAAAAAGAAATCAAATGAAGCTGCAAATTGATGCTGCGATTCGAGAGTTTCGCGAGCTCTGAAGCCGCAAAATTCCTTAAAAAAAAATGATTAAAATAAATAAATAAAAAAAAATAAGAAAAAATAAATAAATATTAATGAATTGGGAACTTAGAAACCGCAAAGTTCCTTTTAAAAAAGGTAAATAAATAAATTCGAATAAAAAACTTTAATAAAATGACTTAAAATTTAAATTTCTAAATTTTTGATGCGCCAAGCATATAAGAAATAGCTTCAGTTTCCACCAAAATTATAAGACTTAAAAGTTAAGATCTAGGCTAACAGTGCAACATATATAAGTGCAGGGTATCAGCTAGTCGTGCATACTCTAACTAGCTCCAACTAGTAAAAGTTGTCTAAGAACTTGACTCATTGTTATTTGCCAAGTTTCCATTTCAAGTTCAGCAGCAGAAGTTGTCTGGAGACATGACTATGCCTATATAGCCTATAAAAACCTATTCATAACTCGAGAATCCGACAAGCGATTGACATCAAATTGGTGTCAAACTGAAACACTTTGAACAGCCTTTGAAATACCCTATAAAACAGTTAGCTTCATTGGGTAGCTTCGGCTGAAAGACATGATATATATGAAATATGCCCTAAAAGAAACTTTCATACTGCCATAAGTTTAAACAGAACTATTAGTAATATCTGCAGTCTATATATAAAATGCTATTTATAACTCTTAGAGCCTATTCATAACTCGAGTTCTTGACGGCACTTCTTCGATCAACTTATCGGCAACTGTCTATAGGGTCATAACTCATAATATTCTATCAGATTTCAGAGTTATGCCATACGCAAAAGTCAAAATATGACAAGATAATATAAATAGACCTTTCATAACTCGACTTCCAAACATACGAAGACTCTGAAAATGTTTACCAAATGTTATTTCTTATAGATTTTAGCACCCAAAAAAAAAAAAAAAGAAACAGTTATATCAATTATTTGTAGCACCAATACTATGGGAAATGGCAATTGAAGTTTCTGGGGAAATTTCTTATTTAATTGATTTGCCTTTTTCGAGTGATTACTGTACTTGAGCTGTCACACTATTCAATCTTAATCTTGAGAGCCTGTCATATCGTATCAATTGGTTAATTTTAGTTGAATTATCTAATCGTAGCTCTGGGATAGATTATGGATTGCATAAAATATGTTCGCATTGCTGAAATTTCTAGATTGTTGCAAAAAAAAAAAAGAAAAAAAAAAAAAAAGACGGAAAAAAACAACTTGCATTCTTGCATTATGCGACAGCAGCAACAAAGCCAACATCGAAATTGTGACGAAACGACGCTGACTGCGGCGCAAGCAGCACGCTGCGCTGCGCTGCGCTGCGCTGTGCTGCGCTGCTGGCCGTGCAGCCTGCAGCGGCTGCTGGCCTCAAATGAAGCTTCCCCTTAAATTTAATGTTTTGTTTTCGCTGCGTCCCGCTCGCACTCGCATGCTTGCCCTCTCGCTCATCAGCATGTTCGACTTCCGTTCGTTTTATAGTAAAAACGTAAACGAGAGCAGCGCAGCAGCTAGCAAGTGAATTTCTACACATACACTGCCATGAAAAATGCGCGCGCTTTGCACACACACACACACGCATACACACTCACACACACACAGACACATTGAAATGGAAACCAAAACAGGGAGCGTTTCAGAAACGGAACGCGAACGGCTCTCTTGATTTTAACGACGACAGCGCGCGAGTGAATTGTGGAGCGTATGTATGTGGAATGCGTTGCAGCAGAATGAACCGCGCAGCGCGATCAGCTCGATCAAAAGCGAATTGTTGAAATTCCATTCGTGTCTTTAATTGGGGGAAGCGAACAACATCCAAATATGCACAATAGCAAAAAAAAAAAAAATGAAGATAGAGAGCAACAATCTCGAACGAGTGTTCGAGAAAGAAATGCTCACTGAGTCACAGTTGTGCCACAAAAACAAGTGCGTCATTTGGCCATAAATAATGCAACAACTGCTCAAGCGGATTGCAAGGCAAAATAACGGTACGCTAATTGATTCTTTATACGCAAATCAGCGAGGGGCAGCGACGCTGGCGCTCTGCTATTGCTCTTTGCGCTGCATGCGATCAATGCTTCTAACGGTGCATGCGCTGCTTTGGCGCCGGCGTCGCTGTCCGAACATGAATTCGTGTTTGTGTGTGTGTGTGTGTGTGAAACTGCAAGGAACTGGACGCCAATGCGCTGCAACTGAACAAGCCAATGGGCCGCAGTCCACAGCAGCGATACACTTGGAATTGAAACACGCGCTCACTTTGCCACTTTTCTCTCGCTCGCTGTTTGTGTGTGTGTGTGTGTGTGTGTGTGTGTGTGTGTGTGCGTGTGTGTTTCACTTGCCATCAGTAGCAGAGCTCTGAGTACGTTTTGTGTGCCTTACTCGCATAGCCTCTTGTTCCAGCTCGTTCAGTACCATTTCAAACTTTTTACCGTTTGGTTGGAAGCGCGCTTCGCGAACAGCAAAATATATAACAAAACGGGCCAACACAACATAAATCGCCTGTCGGCTGTCGTTTCTGTTTTTTCTCGTTTTTTGTTTTCATCGCTGTGTGTTGTTCGATTTGCACACTCTCCTTTTGGGCTTTTTTTCTTCTCAACGCGCGCGCCAAACTGTAAACTGTGAATTGTTAACTGTAAACTGTAAAAGGAAGCAAAACAAACAAACAAACAAAACAAAAATTATTCTCGTGCGTTTTTTTCGTCAAAATCAACTGTTAAATGTTAACTGTAAACTCAAGCATGGTGAAGTAAATGCCAGCCAAGGCAAAGAGCCTACAACAAGCAACGGAACTTCTTCAAAACAAAACAAAGCAAAGCAAAGCAAAAGCAACAAACAACAAACTGAATTGACAAGCAAAACAAAGTTCAGCCAAACACACATTACAAAACACATTACTTTGTAACGTGTTCTGTGCCTGTTCCAGTGCCAGTGCCAGTGCCCGTATCTGTATCCGTATCCGTGTGTGCGTCTCTGTGTGTGTGTGCGCTCTGTTTGGCTCAGGATCGAAGCTCCTATCCAACAGCCCACCGCAGCGCCCCCGAAACGGCCTACTCATGAAATGCAAAAGCTGGTCCAATAAAATCAACAACTTTGTTGTGCGAAAACTAAAGTCCATTAAGGTAAATATTTACAACAATTTCCCATGGAAAACTGCGTTTTCTCGCTGCCTAAAAAGTGCTTTTCACTCCATAATCCTTAAATGGAATTTTCTCAGTTCTTAATGCAAATTTATTTTAAGTCTATGATTTTTTATAAATAATAATTTATTGAACAATCTTAAATAAAATTAACTTGCAAATAATTTGACTAAAAACTATGCGAAAATAATTTATAAATGAAATAATAAAAAAAAAAACAAAAATAAGTAAAAATATAATTAAAATATAAAGTAAATAATAATAATATGACATTTAATAATAATACAAAATAATATTTTTAATAAAGCAAAAATACAAAAAATATGAAAATAATTATTTTAATATTTGTTTAATATTTAAAAATATCAATTTATATTTATATTTTAAAATTTAAATAAATAATAATTATTTTAATATTTTTTGTATTCATTTTTATATTATTTTCATATTATTATTATTTTTTTAAATTGATTAAATTATTAATTTCATTAAATAAATAAAAAAAGTAAATTTTAAATTAAAATAAAATAGTAAATGTTAAAAATATTCAAAATGAAACAAAACAAAATAATAAATTTATTAAATTGTGCATAAATAAAATATAAAAATGCTATAAAAATATAAATATTATAAATTGTCCAACTATAAATTTCCAAATAATAAATAAAAAAAAAATATTAAAATATACAAATATATTCAAAAGAACTTAAAACTATAAAGAAATACACAAATAATAAAAGTAAAATAATAAAAATAAATAAATAAATAAATAAATAAATAAATATTAAAAATAAATATCATATATAAATTCCAGTTCTAAGGAAATTATATATGTATTTTTATAATAATAATAAATAATAATTAAAATTAAATAATGATAAATATATTGAAAAGAATTTAACATAAAAAATATACAATTAATAATAATAATAATATAAATACACAAAAAAAGTAATAATAATATATTATAATATTAAAAAAATAAAAAATAATATATAAAAATAAAATAAATTTATAAATCTAGTCTAAAAAATATATTTATTCACATATAAATTTAAGCTAAAAATATATTTAAAAATACATTGATATTTACTATATTTTTAATAATAAAACTAAAGCATTTTAGACTTAAATTTAAATTAACAAAAACAAAAAAAAAAGCGAAAAATTTTTAATTAATTTTCATTAGTTGTGAAAACAAAAGCAACAAATTGTAATAAAAATTGTTTTTTTTTTCTGGCAGCTGAATTTGATTTGTGTTTTTGTTTTTGTTTTTTTTTATTGACAATTAAAATAAGCAAAACGAAAACAACTAAATAATAAATCAATTTATTTATTTCATTTTCACTGTAATCGGCCTCCGTTGCCCCCTGTTGCCCCTGCCCCTGCCCCTGCCCCTGCCTCATGCGCCTGGCTGGCCCGTGCTCCAGCTTCCCGCTCGGCCCACTCCCACTTTGTTTCCTTTTGCGCCTTTCACTTGTGCATGTCACACACACACACACACACACACACGCACACACAAATGCATATTTTATAATATTTATTTACATTGACGTTGACGTTGACGTCGCCGTCGGCGTCTCAGTTGCCGTCGCAGCCGCGCCCGCCATTTGTTTTGTTTACTACAGTCTCAGTCGTCGTCGTCGTCGTCGTCGTTGCTGTTGTTGTTGTTAGTGTTATTATTGTCTCTTGTGTTTGTGTCTTGTCTTTTGCCTTCGTTTTCGTTTAACACACACACATACACACACACACGCACACACATTTTGTTTTGTTCGCCGCTTCCTTGTCCTTGTCTCGCCTGCCTACACACGCTCTATATGCGTGTGCGTATACACACATGCATACATATATGCATATGTGTGTGTGTGTGTGTGTGTGTGTGCGTGTGTATGCTTCGTGTTTTTCCACCCGACTTTTGTTGTTTATTTTTACATCTCGTCGTCGACGTCGACGTCGTCGTCGTTTTACGCGCTCTCTTGTGGGCTACAAATTCTTGAAATTCTTTTTATGTTGTTTTGTTGTTGTTTCTGCTGCTGCTGCTGCCGCCGCTGCTGTTGTTGTGTTTCGTGTGTGTTTTCCAGGGGGAAAAACTCGTTTTTCCAGGCAGCGGCAGCGCATGCATTCTTCTTCTTGCTTGTTTACAGTTAGGAATGCGGGTGCCTCTTTAAAACAAAAACAGAAACACACACAAAAAAAGAGCAACGAAAACAAAGCGCGCAGAACTCTCTCCCGCTCACTAGCGCCTTCTCTCTTTCTCTCTCGCTCACTGTGTGTGTGGATTGTGGATAGTAGCATTTAGTTTGGCGGGGTGGGCGGCGTTTGTTATGTGGATGCCATTTATGGTAGACATAGTCAAAGCCTAGACAATATATATATATATACAGAGAGCAGCAGCAGCAGCAGCAACAACAACGACAACGACAATTATGAAGCATTAAAACCTACAATTACCAGGCGCTTACGTTCGTTCTCTTGTGCGCGCTCGCTCTCTGGCTCTCACGACCTGGCGCGCAACTTGTTCGCCTTGTAAAGAAGAAAAAAAAAATTGAAGGCGCCAGCGCCGTACAGCAACAGCAACAGCAACAAATCCCATTGAGCGGCGGCTGCGCTGCTTTGGCCTCATTATGAACATAACATCGACTCGGCTCGCTCGGCTCGGCTCGGCTTGACTCGGCTCGCGCGCTCTCTGTCTTATGCACAAGTTCGGCGCTGCTGCTGCTGCCTGCTTGTTGGGGCTCCACATCATTTTGTGTTTTTCACTTCTGATTAGTTTTTGTGACGCTTTGAAACCGGACGTTTCGTTTCGTTTCGATTGTGCACGCGTTTCGCTCAAACACACACACACACGCACACGCACACATACATGCGAAACGCCCCAAACTTGTGTGTGTGTGTATGTATGTTTTTATTAATCAATGTATGTGTGCGCGCTTCACTCTCTGCGCGATTAAATAATACACCGCAAAAGGCCAAACAAATTACATAAAAAATAATAATAATAATAAGTAAATAAGAGGAAGCAGCAGCAGCAGCCGCCGCCGTAAAGTTCTCGTTTCATAAATTGTTGTGTTTGTGGTTTCGTTTTCATTGCGTTCTCTTGCTTCGTTCTAAATTCGTTAAATAGCAAAAACAAAAAAAAAAGAAGTTCCTAAATACACACACATATACACACATACAACAACGTCGTCATCGTTTGCCTGTCGTGTGTGTTCCTGTTCCATTCGCTGTGGAAATTTTTGACTTTGCAAAAAATTACAAAAAAAAAGAAACAAAAATTTATAAATCAAATGTGAGTTCAATTAAAATTAAAAAAAAAAAGTGCTGCGAAATTGTGTGTAAGCAAAAATAAATGAAATACACTCACACACACACACACACACACACACACAGAGAGACAGACAAACAGACGGACACACGCACACAGATAAGGAAATACGCGCGCGCATCTTCTTCTTGCTTAGTTTGGCAGACTCTCAGTGCGTGGCCCATTGGAATTTGTACCGTAAAACGCAATTACAACATAAAATACACAAACAGAGCGCGCGCCCCATGTAAACGGCGTAAGTCAAACAGAGATGAAGAGAGTGAGCGAGTGAACGAGCGAGTGTGTGCGTGTGTCTGTGTGGGTGCGAGTGAGCGGGCTCGCTCGCTCGCTCGCTCTTTTGCTTGCTCCAATTGGAATTTGTTTGCAGTTTGCATTTGCATTTGTTTTGAATTTGTTGCTGTTGCTGTTGCTGTTGTTGTTGTTGGGCTTTTGCGTTTGTATTTGTATTTGTATTTGTGTTTGTGTTTGCATTGCGTGCATTTTCATTCATAAAGCGCATTTTTACAACTTCCGCTTAGCAGAAAGAGACGAGAACAACAACAAGAACAGTTATTTATTGTGTTTTGTTTTGTTTTGTTTGGTTTTGGTTTGCCGCGTAGCAGGCTGTGCTTTTGTTATCGAAACGAAAATTCTTTATTCAAGCCAAAATCGTAACGTTTCTTTCTTTTCACATTTCACTTTTCTTTCAACATTTTGTCTTGCCTAATTCTTTCATTTTTTTTTTTGTTTTGCTTTTGACAACAACGACGAAGTCGCGGCGTGCCAACAAAACTTCATTTTGAATTCCCTCAATGCAGGTATCGTAAAATCGTAGAATCATTAAGTCACTATATCCATATAGACAGACAGACAGACAGACATATGTATGTACATACATATATACACAGTACCTGGATCGGGTTTTACCCAGCACATAGGCTACAGTGAAGCCTACCCCGTCAAAACTTATGCAAAACATGTCGCCAAAAATACATATAAAAAAAATAGAAAGAAAAAAAAACAAATTATGATAATTTAGATATATATTCACTTGATTCCCCAACAACAACAACAACAACAACAACAACAAAAGCATCTTCAATCTATAAATAGCTTCGCACGCACATAAAAAAAATTCTTAGCAAAAGAAATTTTTTTTTTTTTGTTTGCAAATTTTTCTATGCGAAATTCTTGGCTTTTCGCTGAGTTTGTTTTTCCTGCAAATTAGACGCATAACAGAAGCAAAAAGTGAAAGGTGAGAGAGAGTGAGAGAGGGGGATGGGTGTGGGGGTGGGGGAGGGCAACGGCTAAATCTTGTTTGATTTCATTCAGCAGAACTTTGGGCTGGCACTTAAAAGTGATTCCGATTAGAGTGGACTGGCAATATACATATACTATAGATGTATGTATTGGTATAGTAGTAGTGGATATACACATATAGTAGCTTTACAGTTATATATGACTATTGCAACTGCCTATTCTCAGGTCCTAGAGCTGCTGCTCTGCCTCGCTCACAGCTAACTAGACTCTCCATTTTGTATAAGAAGAACTTAAGCTCAGATTCTCAGAGGTTGCTCTTGGCATACCCTGCACCCATGGCAAAAGGGTATTCAGTACATATTCTTTCCATAACGCATGCCAATCGGATGAGAGATGGACTTATAGACATCTGTAGCGGGTATCTTCCAGTCAGGCACTGCCGTCTCAAGCACTCGAACTTGTTCTTCGGGCATTTGCCACTTCTTGACTCTCGCGGCTTACGTGCTCAGCAACACGTTCCATGCAACCGAATCAAAATATAATCTACATATATAATTATATATATATATATATATATATATGATATATATATTTGTATATGTCTGATCTATATATCTATTTTCTTTTATAGTCTATGCTTCTCTTCTTCGTGTTTATGTTTAAATAAACACTTTTGTTTATATATTTCGCCGCCTCTCTATCTGCTTCTCTGTCCGCCCGTCTGTCCGTCTGTCTCTCTATGTATCTAGCGCAATTTCAGCTTTTTGCGGCGGCCAATAGACACCTTGTAGTGCCGCCTTCATCCAATACCTGCCCCGATGTCGCTTCCCACTGCAGTTTTTTGCATTTCTCCTCTTTTCCTTTTCTTTCTTTCTTTCTTTTTTAAGGCTATTTTCTCTCAATTGGCTAGACGAGCAACATTCTTATTTATAAACTCAAATTGGGCGCAGGGGGCGTGGCAGCGGTAGGTGGGCTTCTGTGTTGAAATGGCGACGAAGCGACAATAAAATAGATTCATTTAAATGTCATTTTCGTCTAGACGACAACGACGACGACGGCGACGGCGACGGCGACGGCGACGTCGACAGAGATCGGATCGCATTAGAATAGATATAAATATATATAGCCATGTGTGTGTGTGTGTGCAGAGTATGTGTGCGCTTGGCATACCCCTCGCTCGGTCATATGTTTTCTGTGCTACACACGCCCACGCACACGCCCCAAACGAGGGGGCGCGTTCCAGTTGTTGTTGCTGTTGTTGTTGTTCTCTGCTTCTTCGCTTTCAGTTGGAAAATTTTCCAAATATTTTTGCTCGATGCACTGACAAAAAACTGTGCGTGGAATGTGGCAACAAAAATAAATAAAAAAAAAAATAATTAAATAAAATATAATAAATAAATAATATAAATAGAAAAAAAATATATTTTAAATATTAATTTAGAAAAAAAAAGTAAATTAAATAAATTAAAACAAATAAAATAAAAATAATAATATAATATATATACATATATTATTAAATATATATATATATATATATATATATATATATATATATATTATATATATATATATATATATATATATATATATATATATATATATATATATATATATATAAAATATTTATAAACATTAAATTTGCAAAAGTTTTTTAAGCTAAAAAAAAATTGTTAAAAATAAATAAAATTTATTTTGATTTTATTTTAAGCATAAAAACTGCAGAAACTGTCGCTTGCCACAGCTTTTCGCTCAGTGTAGAGCAGAGGCTGACAAGCTTCAATCAGCCGATCCCAAGTTGTGCCATATAGCATAGTCTATATAATCAAACCTAACATCTATATATATATATATATATATATATATATATATATATTGTATATTAATCGGATCTGGGAATCTTTGCTAAGAATTCGCACTTTCTTGCCGCGTGCTACGCTGACATTTCCTGTTACTCTTGCTGCCTCCACCTCCTCCTCCTCCTCTTCTTCTTCTTCTTTCAATATTGTTGTGTTTTGTTTTTTTTTTTTTATGGGTTTTTAACCAGTTTTGTGTGTCTGTGACGCAGATGCCGCGGCCCAAAATGTAGCTAATTAGCAAAAATTTAAGATCAAATCAAATTCGATTCGAATTTGATTCGAATCTGAAATCAAAAATCAAATTTCAGCTATAAAAAGTCGAGATACAAATAAATAAAGCTAGGTTGCGGCAGAGTTCAAAAATAAATAAATATAAATAATATAAATAAAAGTAAATCAATAGATATATTCGTATTATTGAGTGTATGACACGCTAGATACCCTGTAATTCGTTTTGAATACCCAGTAGTTCACTTGGAATTGCATTTGGCATTGTTAACAATCAGAAATATGCCAAAAACTTGTTTCTGTTTACATGAACATAAAGTTGTAGGCCGCAAGATACCCTGTAAACACCTAAAGAGTGCTATTTCTCAGCTATTAGCTTAGGCAAACACATACATACATAATAACGATTGATTATTGCTTAGTATTCTATCTATAGCATATGCCAAATCTGAACAATCCAGCTGCCAAGTTCCCTGGGGTTAAGAACGAGATACGCCAATCAGAAGCGACCTCTGACTGCGCTTGCCTTAGCATCGATTGCTTTCGGTTCGACAATCTTTGCTTTGATTGAACTGAAATACCCTATAAAAACGTCAAGTCTTACGCATTCTTTTGTGCGCTTGAAGCTTGGTTCCATTTTTCCATTGGGGCTGACTTTCATTGACGCATTTGGTCACCTTGTTTTTATTTAAATTTTGTTTTTGTTTTATTTGATTTGATTTTGCTGTTGTTTTTGCTTTTGTTTTGCATTCGTTTTGCATAATTTTTATAATTTTGCGCTTTTGCGATAGCGGCAGAAAAAACCCGTCGCAGACAACGCGACGACGTCTGAGCCAACCCCAGCTACCCCCCAGAGCCGCCTGCCCCAAGCCCCACAGTTGCTCCAGCGTTGATCACGCCACAGCGATTTCTTCACCTCAATTCTCGACTCGATAGTTAATAGAAATATGTAAAGAGGTGGGCAATGAACTTGATTCGCTTTTTTGATGCTAGCCAAAGTCCTTGAACCCGGAACAACAACAACAATTAGAATCGTTAGACAAGTTGTGCAAGCGAGACAGCAAATGGCATAGTTGAACTTGACGTCAATGACGGCGGCAGCGACAGCGACAGCGGCAGCAGCAGCAGCATAGGCCTAAAAAGCTCAAATAAATATCAGCTATCTATCTCTGTCACACTCGCTGTATGTGCGTGTGGGACCTGTTCTGCTATTGTGGACTCTCTTTCAAGTTCCGCTTTGTTTTTGTTTTTGTTTTTTTTTTTTTTTTTGAGTTTACGCTTTAGGCTTGTCGCGACTGCGCGCTAATTTATTGCGTTCTCAAAATAAACACACACAGACACACATATACACACACACACACACACACGCACACTGATTGATTCTTACGGCATATTCCAAGCGCGCTCTCACACGCTCTCTCTCTCCTCTCTCTCTCTCTCTCTGTTGCAGATTAACGGTACACAGCAGTTACAATCGCCAGGCAGCGCCGCGAGCATTGCAGCCGCCGCCGCCGTTGTCGTCTCTGCCTCGAGCAGCAGCAGCAGCTGCAGCAGCAGCAACAACGTTGCTGCCAGCAGCATTGAACAGCAGCAGCAGCAGCAACAGCAACAACAGCTGAACACAACGGCAACAACAATGCCGGCGATGCCAAAAGAAAAAGCCACAACTGCCGTTTCGTTAAGTGAACCAAATTTCTCAGCCCTTAAGCTGGTTGTTGTTGGCGCTATGACGACAGCGACGCGACTGCAGCAACAGCAACAGCAGCAACAACTACAACAGCATCAGCAGCAACAGCACCACACTTGCGGTTGTGGCGCTGTCTCAGCAACAGCATCAGCAGCAGCAACACCCGCCAACATTACAGAGAACAACAACAACAACAACAATAACAACAGCAACGGCGGCAACAATCGCAGCTATTGCCGCAGCAACATGTATCTGACAAACGGTAAGCAACATTGTGATTTCTTTTCTGCTAGCGACAAGTTGCTAACGCACACTCGCTATCTCGCTCTTTCGCACCGCACAGGTTACACTTCGCCGCTAGCAGCAGCTGTGGCCAGCAACAGTTCCTCAGTTGTGTCAACGCCGCAGCGCATTAGAATGTGTTGTCGCGAGTCGCCGTCGTATCAACGTCAGCTACAACAACAGCAGCAGCAGCAACAACAACAGCAGCAGCAGCAGCAACAACAGCAGCAGCAACAACAGCAGCAGCAGCAACAACAACAGCAACAACAACAAGAGCAAGTCTTAAATGCGCCGCCAGCTGCACAGCAACAACAACAACAGGCGGCGGCGCCGCCACCTCGCCGTTCGCCCAACGATTTCATCTTTGGCCGTTACATCGGCGAGGGTAGCTTCAGCATGGTATACCTGGCCGTCGACATACACTCGCGTCGAGAGTATGCAAGTGAGTACCGTACCAAGTCTATAAATAGATATTGATTGATTGCTTGATTGCTTGATTGATTGATTGATTGACTGTTTGAATAATTTACTTCATTCATACTGCTGTGAACCGCGCAAAGCCGGCTAACACCTGTGCCAGTCTGTACCTCTACATCTCAACTAACCCCCCAAACGCCCCCAAATTGCCCAGCATTTGTGGGGCTGCTTGGCGCCGGCGAGCAACTAGCGCGAAATGCGGTCGCAAAATGCAGACGGCGCCAACGCCAACGCCAACGCCAACGCAAGTCACCTGCTGCTGCTGCTACGGCGGCGGCAGCGGCGGCGGCTGCCAACAAATCAAAACACAGAGAGAGAGATAGACAAAGGCAAACTGTAACTGAAACCAGCTGTTGCTGTTGAGGAAAACGTTTTGTGCATGTTTGTCGGCTGGCCAGCCTTATGCATATGCTAAGTGCCAGGCGACAAAGTTGTCAAAGAAAGAGTGAGAGCATATATGTACATATAAATTTTGCCGATAATCCAATTTTGTTGCTGGTCACGCGGCAAACACACGCACACACACACACACACACACACACAGAGAGAGAGAGAGAGAGAGAGAGAGAGAGAGAATCAAATTGAAACTGAAACCAGCTGTTGCTGTTGTGAAAACGATTTATGCATGTTTGTCGGCTGCGCAGCCTTATGCAAATGCTATGTGCCAGGCGACAAAATTGTCCAAGCTTATATTGCTGATAATCCCATTTTGTTGCTGGTCACGCGGCAATCACGTGAATCTATCTGTATCTCTATCTCTCACTCTCCCAGTATCTCTCTCCCTCTCTCTCTCTCTGCGCTCAGCTCTCATTCAAGTTTGTTTTGATGTATAAATAAATATATTCATGCATATTTATTGGAAATTTCATCACAGCTCGCCCAAGACTTAAGCTAATGGCATTTTTATCTCACACAAAGGCTATGAATAGGGGCAACACAGACACACACACATACACACACACACATTTACTTTGTGGCTGCCTTTGACGTCTTTTGATAATCAACACATCAACAACAGCGACGTCGACGTCGACGTCAACGTCAGCGTCGTCGTCTCCTCTGCTCTGATAACGCTGTCAGCGACGCCCGCACGCAATTGACGACAGTTTTTGTTGTGTTGCTATTGTTGTTGTAGTTTGTTTGTTTATCGATTGAAACAAAAAGGCCACACAGCAGGCGAAAAGCTGACGCGTCGCTCAAGATCAGCTGCTGCTGCGTCACACTGTGAATGAGTGAGTTAAGGAGAGAGAGAGAGAGAGAGCGCAGGAGCAGGGGAATGAAACGCCCGCCGGCCTGCGTTTCACGTTTCACTTTCTGCGTTTCCAACAACAAATAACTGTCTAAGCGCATGCATGTTTGTCTCCCTCTCGCTCGCTATCTCTCTCACTGTGTTTGCATGCAATTTGCTGTTTATTTTTGTGCTAAGCCAATTTGCTTTAAGATTTTTCGCCTGCAATAACAACAGCAACAGCAACAACGGTAAATCAATAAACTAACAAAGTCGCGGCTATGGCACGTGTCGCGCGCTGCTTGCAAATGCAAACGCAGCTGCAAATTGCATTGTATGCATTTTATTTCTGTTTTACTCCCTCTGCCCCCCCCCCTCCTGTTCTACGCTTCTCTTATTTTTATATTTTCTTTTAATGCTAAAAAAAAAATTAAAAAAAAAGAAACAGCGGAACGCGCAACGCAAGGCAAACGGCGCGTGTCTGCAATAAGCTTTTGACTTGTTCTGTTGTTGTTGCCGATAAAGCACAAATATAACGGGAGAACAACAGCAATAGCAGCAGCAGCAGCAGCAGCGACAGCAGCAGCAGAGGCTGCATCAGGTGCATGTAAACAAGGCAGGGCGCGGAGTTCGCGGGCGTGCGAGTGAGGCAGCGCTGTTTGTGCATTTACTTTGCGCTCGCTGCCCGCGTAAGTGCGAGCGAGCGCGCAACAGTGCCTGCGTGCTGTAACTGTTGTTTTGCTGTCGTCCGTCTGGAGGCTCAATTTGTGTTTAAAAATAGATGGCAAAAGAACAGTTGTAACAGCCGCAGCAGCAGCATCAGCAGCTTCTGCTGTTATCTTCTATCTCATTTACACATGCTGGAAAATTAACAGTTACATCAGCTCGAAAATGACTTTGCACTTTCGACTTTGCATATGGGAAAAAAAAACATTGACATTTGTTTATTGCACTCACACTTTTTGAAGGTCAACATATGTTTTGTACCTTTTTTCTGTTTTTGTTTTTAGTATTATTATTATTATTATTATTATTATTATTATTATTATTATTGTGCTTTATTGGCACACATTTTCCATTGGAAACGAGCGTAAACCGAATTCAGCTTGTATCACAATTGTTGCTATTGTTGTTGTTATTGCTTTTAATTTGCTTATAAACATTTTTATGGACTTGTCTGCAAACATGTTGCCAACTGTAACGCCCACTCGCTGTCGCTGTCGCTGTCGAAGTCGCAGTCGCAGTCACTGTCGCTATACCTCACTCCCTCCCTCCCTCCCTCGCATCACATTTATTCGCAGCAAAATTTCGTTTTCGTTTTCATTTTGTGTCACATGCGTGAACGCGCGGCGGGCAGCGAAAGAGCGAAAGAGGCGCATGTAAGTGTGTGCGTGCGTGTGTGTGTGTGCGCCGTTGCTTTGCGGCGTCTGTTTGACGCGATACGCAAATTCTTTTTACGCATTTTCACATTGTCTGCTGTGTGCTATTTCATCATTGCCCGCAAAAAAGTGCGTGTGTATGTGTGTGTGTTTAATTATTGTTGCGCGCAGCTGTGTAGCCGTATTTTCTTACCTGAGAGTTTTATCTTGTCTTGCTTCAAGCCTCAACACGTGCTGTTAGCTCGCTCGTTCGCTCTAATCCTGCGCAGCTGCTGCAGCTGTTTCTTTTCTTGTTCACATCATCACCTACGCAGCGACTAACTGCAACTTGTTGCTGGAATGCACTGGTATTGGCACACAGACACACACACACACACACACACACACACATATACACATACATACATACACATAAGCTTGATCGGCCATTGAACTGCTCGCTCGCTCACAAACTTCCCATATTCCATGCGCTCTCAAAACTTCCCATATTTCACACATACACACACACACACGCACACACTGAAATCTACTCTAATTTTTTTTCCCACACTTTATTTGGCCACTGAACTTGCAAAAATTGTATTTCCTCTCCCTCTCGCACTCCCTCTGCTGCTACTGTTGCTCTCTCTTCTTGTTTTTGTTACTTTTTTTCGCGCTCCTTTTTCTTGTGTTAATTTTAATTACAGCCGCAGCTGCTGCGCAGTCGCAGCTGTCTTAAGGGTATTTAACCTCTGCTCGCTCTGTCCCGCTCGCTCTTTTGCTTTCTTAGCTTGGTTCATTCAACTCGTATCCTCTTCGCATGTCCTTCTTAGCTGTTGTTTCATAACAATGTTTGCTCTGTCTACTACTACTTCTGCTGCTTCTTCTGTTTGCACCTGCGCGACATTCACATTTGGTTTTTATGTGCGCTGCAGCTGCCGTTTGCTAAGCCACGTGGCAAAAGGCCTGTTAAGCCCACCCCCAGCCCTTCTCTCTCTCTCTCTCTCTCTCTCTCTGTTTTTACGAGCAAATTAAGCCGCGCCAGGAAGTCGGCTGCTGCTGCTGCCTGCTGCCTGCCTTGGCCTTGTTTTTATTATTCCACACACACACACACACACACACACACACACATGTAAATAGAGGAGTGGGCGAGAGTGAGATAGCACTATCTGCTGCTGCTGCTGCTCACTTGTTGTGCAAATTGTCGTTTGTTTAACAACCAAATTCAAAAAAAAAAAAATAATATATATATATATAAAAAAAATATATATAAGGAAGAAGGTCCTTTGCGTGCCGTCAACATGTCGTTGATGCCTACAGCACCAGCCCCTACGCCACTCCACCCCAACCCAGCCCCCTCGCTGCCACTGTCCAAAGGGCAATAAACTTGGCATGCAACAACAATAACAGTAAAACAACAACAAAATTGTTATGACTCAGCCAACAACAACAGTAATGAGCGGCGCGTTCTTTGCCATATTCCACTTTCCCACATTCCGCCCATTCCCCACTGCTCCTGTTCTGCTGTTACCTGTGAGCCCTGCTCTGCCGCTGCCTTCGCCCTCTGTCCCTGCCTCTGCTTCTGCCTCTGCCTCTGCCTCTGCCTCTGCCTCTGGCTCTGCCTGTGCTGCTGCTTCTTCTTCTTGGTGCCTGTCATAAGCTGTTTGCTTATGCGCGACATATTTAAATGAGTTTCAGGCGAAAATGTTCAGTTACGTCACATGATGAGCCAAGCAATGATGCCAGAGAGCGTTAGAGCGAGAAGGGGCATGGCAGGGGGTGTGTGTAGGAGGAGGGGTGGGGGGCAATGCTGCCGCCAATGTTCTTTGCCAATTTTGGGCGGCTGTCTCTAATTAATGAAATTGAAATGCGAAACAATGCGAAATGGCACACACACAGTTGCAATTTGTGCGGCGAATTCACAAACGACTTTTATCGCAAGTTTCGTTGTTGTTGTTGTTGTTGTTGCTGTTGTTAGTTTTATGTCAATTCGCCGTCGCGACAATAAATTCTGCGTAAAAGCATTAAAAAAAAGTCGCGTGGGCCGCTTTTGTGGAGTTACTTTTGCGCCTTTATCAGACGCGAGTAATCAGTTTTATTGCAGAGCAACGCGCCACGCCCCCGCTTCGCGCCGCCTTGCAAAGACATTTCCAGACGAAAAAATTTCCACTGCAACAACAACAGCGCCAACACACACACACAACACACATACACACACGCTTGCTTGAGCTGGAATCTAAGTTCCTTTTGCTCTCTCTCTCTCTTTCGCTCTCTCACTTTGATCTTAGCTGCAGTTCAAACACCTCGGCACTGACTTCCTGTTAAACATGTTCCAATTCCAAAACATACCCAAACGGCCTTGCGCCCAATTAACTAACTATGACTTTTGGCGCTCTCTCGCGCGCTCTCTCTCTCTCTCGCGCTCTCCTGCACTGTCTGGAATGTCATCCAGCAGCATTGGCTGCGGCTGCTGCGGCTGCTTCGGCTGCTTAATGTGTACAGTTTTCTATTTTCATTGGTTTTTTTGGTCATTGTCCTCCTCCAGTTGCGTCTTCTGTCTTTATTTATAGAATCGTTTGACTCAACAGCAACGACAACAACAACAACAACTGGTTGCCATTGCAATTTATGTATGTCTCTCCCACTGCATTGCAGTTTTACGCTCTCTCTCTCTCTCTCTCTCTCTCTCTCTCGCTCGCTCTCTGTCAAACTCGTTGTGCTGCATTCCAATCGAGACGCAACAAGTTGTAATGCACCCGCACACATATGCAAGGTGCGCGTGTGTGTGTGTGTGTGTGTGTGGGTTTGTGTGGACTGCATTTGTTTTTTGTTTTTTTTTCTTTCTCTCCCTCAGATCAGTGGGGCAAACCGCACGCTTGGAACATTGGGCAAATATTTATGCTTTATTCGTTTTTTTTCTTCTTCTATTTGTTTTCGCCAGCTGCTATTTACTTATGTTTGTTACTTACCTTTTGCTTTGTTTTATTATTATTACTGTTATTTTTTATTTTTGCTTTTTGCTGCTTTTTGCACTTGCGCCACATCAAGTTCAAGGCTGCGTTTTCGTCGCCTTATCAGGGGCATTAAACCCAACAGAAAAAAATTAATTTTTTTTTTTAAACACAGCTTAACAAACGGCGCGCAAAAATTTAAATAAATAATGCGACAACAACTTTTCAATTAAAAGCAAAAAAAAAGAAAGAAAATAGCAAGAAGCAGCAGCAATACACGCGCACTCATTTCCAATACATTCCAATCAGACAATTTGCAAACACACACGAAAAAAAAAAAACAAAAAGAGAACAAAATTAACGGCAACATTTCAAGGTCAATTTTATTTTTACGCACTTTTTTCGCTTTTTGCGTTGTCTCGCATTTTTTTTTTTTTTTTTTTTTTGGCATGGGAAATTTAAAACGCATAAAAAATCGCGTTTTATTTGTGTTAATCTTATAATTGCGGCTGTTTTTTTACCGTTAGAATGTGTCGGTGTGTATGTGTGCGTGTGTGTTTGTGTATGTGTGTGTGTGTGTGTGTGTGTGTGTGTGTGCCACTCGACAGCTTATCTGCCCCTGATTTGTTTTCTAGACTACAAAACAAAAAATTCAGTTGCGATCTTGATAAAACGGCAAAAAAATACATATAAAAAATACAAAAAACAAAAACAAATTTAATATTTGTATTTTCTATTGCCTAAACACACACATACACACACACGCACACATAGATATAGTGAGCGTAATTTATTATTATTGAACGTTGTTTATTCGCGTTTTTTTCTTTGCAAATCCACAAATTTCGCGTTTTTACTTTTTTCATTTCGTTATTTCTTTTCGACACTTCAAATGCCCACAAAATAATTGCATTTGCAAATATAACTGTTAAAAACGAAGCGCATAAGCAAACACAATTCATAGTGGGCAAAGCGCCGTTAGCTTCGCACTCTGTCTATCTCCCTCTCGCTCTCTCTTCGTCTTTAGCATAGACCAAATCTTATAAGCATTTCACATGAATTCTTTTTTTTGCTCAATAAATGTTTCAATGCCAACTGATTCCACAGCCAAGCTTAGGCCCTGTGTGTGTGTGTGTGTGTGTGTGTGTGTGTGCAGTTCAACAACCAGTTTAGAATTTCTTAGGGAGCAGCCGCAGCAAAGACAACCGTAGAATAGAAGAGCAAACGAGCGCGGGCGCGGGCGCGGGGTAACTGCAAACAAGTTTCCAAAGCGCGCTCGCTTTCGTTACTGCTGCCGTTGGCTACGTCGCTGTCGCCTGTTAATTTAGCAATTTGAACAAATTCCTTCTTTTTTTTGCTTCCACTACTGTCTTCCCTTATTGTCCGCTCGCTCTCTATCTCTCTCTCTCTCTCTCTCTCTCTTGCATTCATTTCAATAAATCACACGAGGAATATGTATGCCAAATTGAAACAAGAACAACGCCACAAAAGCAGAGTCTCACACACACTCATACAGATAAAACGAAATTAAATCAAAGCAGAAAAGGCGACAAGAGCCACAGGCGACATAAAGCAGAGCTTGCTAGTTAGATAGTTGAGTGAAGGTTTAAGAGGCTGTGACAAAGTTGTCGCCTGTGCCACTCAGCTAGTCTGTAAGCATGTGTGTGTCTACAAATACTTTGTAATGGTCACCAAAGTGTCACAAGCTAGTTGAGCGCAACAGTGCAATACTTTGTCTTGGACAATTGTGTCGCCTGTGCATGTATGTATATATAACTGTACGCTCATCTCTTTTCATAACTGTTGTGTGTGTGTGTGTGTATGTGTATGTGCATTCCTTTTGCTATCATTCGGCAAAATCTCTATTGGAATTTTACAGTTGTTGTCAATGCGGCTGCTTCATTCATTGCTGCTGCTGCTCACTCAGCTGTTTTTTTTCTTTCACATTGGACTAATCCCGTTATCTCCGTTATTCTTTCAACTTGCAGTCAAAGTGTGTGAGAAGCGCCTGATACTGCGAGAGCACAAACAGGATTACATAAAGAGAGAGCGCGAAGTGATGCACATGATGACGAACGTTCCAGGCTTCGTCAATCTGTCGTGCACGTTCCAAGACCAGCGTTCCCTCTACTTTGTGATGACATACGCCCGCAAAGGCGATCTCCTGCCCTACATCAATCGCGTCGGCAGCTTCGATGCCGCCTGCACGCGCCACTATGCCGCCGAGCTGCTGCTCGCCTGCGAGCACATGCATCGCCGCAACGTGGTCCATCGCGATCTGAAGCCGGAGAATATACTGCTGGACGAGGATATGCATACGCTGATCGCTGACTTTGGTTCCGCCAAGGTCATGACCCCGCGCGAACGTTTACAGGCAGCAGATCTGCTCGCCAGCAGCGGCAGCAGCAGCTGCGAAGGGCAGCGACGCCGACGCTCGGCTCGCAGCTCCGATGACGATGACGAGGACAGCGAAGAGCTGTACGATGAATTGGAGGAGGAGGACCAGGACGATAGGCGCTTGTATTACGACTACGAGGACGAGGACAATGAGGACGACGAGGCGACCACAGCCAATGGCGAGGGAGTGCGCAACAGTCGCCGGCCCAGATACCCTGGAATGCGTGCACGGCGGGGTAGCTTCGTTGGCACCGCTCAGTATGTCTCCCCGGAGGTGTTGCAGAATGCGCCGATCACACCGGCCGCCGATCTCTGGGCACTCGGCTGCATCATCTACCAGATGATATCGGGTCTGCCGCCATTCAGGGGCAGCAACGATTACGTCATCTTCAAGGAGATTCTCGGCTGCGCCGTGGACTTTCCGCAGGGATTCGACAAGGATGCCGAGGACTTGGTCAGGCAGCTACTGAGAATCGATCCGCGCGAGCGCCTGGGCGCCCAGGATGATTTCGGCTACTACGAGAGCATCCGAGCGCATCCCTTCTTCGCCGGCATCGACTGGCAAACGCTGCGTCGACAGACGCCGCCGCCCATCTACCCCTACCTGCCCG